>JAODAL010064072.1:0-18908 GCA_025379985.1 Phyllomedusa bahiana
GAAACCCCTCCACGTTGAGAAAGTTGCGCACGTTTGCCCATATTTTGAGGACCCTGGATTGTCTGTGTAGATACGGGCAGCATTTAATATTTGTAGACTGTGTTGTTTTAGAATGACACAATCAATTAAGATCAAAGATAATATTGCACATTTTTTGTACTCTGGATCTACAATAAATTAATAATTGATGCTGACATCCTTCTTTTGATTTTTGGATGCTTTGGAGGCGAGAGTGTGGCTGTCTTACCTATGGATGGTTCTTTGCATCTTTATTTTTGGCAATTATAATTGGACTTCGGTGCTGGCCCGAATTTTGTTTTTAGGACACAAAGATAATATTAGTCAAGGTGAAAAGCAGCCAAGATCCAAGCTAACAACTCCATCTTATCATGATTGCTGAGAAACTAGTGTTGTGACTATAATTGCTCAGTGTAAGGAACTGTATATGTCTGAACATCTGCTTGTGTATTCAGCTGTATTCCACATGGTAACTGCTATGTAGCCATAGCCTCAAACAGTAAATGTAGTTGATTTGCAACCATGTTTTCTCCATTTACAGCACTATTCTGCTCCTCAGAAATGGCTGCATGGCTGAAAACAGAGCAAAGCTATTTGCAAGTTACTTCTGTTTGCATTGTTTCAGCCTATGGTGACCATGCCGTGCTGTATGCTTGAATATTTACTAGCAGATATTCCTATGTATGCAGCTGCTGCAGGTAAGATTCATAATGTGAAAATAAATGGGCCCACAGAATACTAGTTCAGCATACAGTCAGTCCAAGTGTTATGAACGGGATAGGGACTGTTGGTTTGTCCTTAAGTTGAATTTGTATGTAAGTCAGAACAGGTATATTTATTCAATGTAACTCTAGAACTAAAGGTTTTTAGTTTTGGATAGAGCAGGGAAGAGTTTTTACATTTGTTTTTCTGTCTGTGCCCCTGTTAAGAAGATTTCACCTCATTTTCATCTCTTGTGCTGCTGTGGCATGCTGGAACTTGTTGTTCCACAGCTACTATTTGCTGTGGAACATAGAACTACAAGTGCCAGCATGCCCTATAAGTCTCCGTTTGTAACTAGGGGACAGATGTAAGTCAGGGATTGCCTGTATTTACTGTGTAAAACATTTCTGCACAAAACTTCAAGTTGTTCTAGTGAAAATCACAAATGCAAGGTGGAGGGGGGTGAGATCCTACAGGTCTTAGGGCTTGTCCACGAAATAAAATTCCTCTTGGCCCAATGATCATTAGGCTGGCAAGCTGTATCTTGTGCCAATGCCCAGTGCGTACATTGAATGGGTGGAATACTGGCATGGGAAAGGGGAAAGAAAAGGGCTAGGTCTCACTTGGCAGAGCTCGGCTGTATGCCAAGCCCCATAGATTATGGATTCAGGAGGCTTTTTTTTTTTTCTTTTTTTTTTTTTAGATTTTCTGACAAAAACTGTCCAGTTTTAGACTGTAAAAGTTTCTTTCTTTGTGGCAGATTCTTGTGTCTTGGTAGAGAGTCAATTTGTAGTCCTGATGGTGGAGGTTGTGGGGCATTTGACTTGAATGGGAAACTATTGGTTTGAGAACTGTGTTAAAAGAAAAGAGGCTAAATTTTTACATCAATATAAATTTATGACTTCAAAAGTTGTGGGTTTTTTTGTTTTGTTTTTTTGCAGAATGAGCTGAATCTTTTCTTTTGCCTCAATTTGGGGAGTGCATACCAGTTATATTTGTTACTGGAAATCTGACTTGGTTCTCTAGGTTGGAGGACATTTGATTTTTCTTAACTGTTTATCATAATGTATTAAAATCTCAGGAACCGAAATATCTTTACTACATTATGTTTGTTGTTGTTTTGTGGACCTAGAGACGTCTCATTACTTGAGCCAGGACCATATCACCAACCTATCAGTAAGCCCCAGATCATTGGACGTATGTTTAATACACTTTTATTATTCAGTGTGGTTCAGCACCATAGTTTGTTAGCTACAACGGTTTGGGAATCTGTTGGTGTTTACCTAAAGTAGATCCTGGTGGTCATTCTTGCAGTATAGCCCTTGGCTGACATTTCCTGTCTGCTCACCTGTGGTCTTGTTGTGCATCCTTGTCACAGGAGGTTTGTGGCTCTAAGCTGCCATCCACCAACCTTTCATGAAGGGATCACAGGCATAGTGCTGTTTGGCACAACTGCATTATTTTCAGTTTCTTTTCTGTCATATGAACAGAAAACCAAAAATAGCAGCAGTGAATTTGTTGCAGGATGAAGAGGCGGCACCCGACGGACACCATTGACTATAATGGGAGTCTTCGGGTTCTGCAAGCAGTGCTTTGTTTTTTTTCAGTAATTTATGACAATCTGCAAAGTAGAAGGAGCCGTACATACACACGTGGCTGCTCATCGTCATAGAGCAATGATAAAGCAGGTTTAAAAAACCTAACAAGTAAATGTCCTTTTAGCTACCCCAATCCATTATAGGTGGCGCTATTTGCTGTTTGATTTCTGTGAAAGTTTGTAGTTTACTAGTACCTTATACCTTAACTAAGCAATAACAAAGACATACTTGGTTTTTATGATAGATATATATATATATATGGTAATTCTTGCAGTATACCCCTTGGCTAATATATATATATATATATATATATATATATATATATATATATATATATATAATATATATAAAAATATATAATATATATATATATATTATATATTCTGGAAAATAACTCATTTTAAAAACCCTTCTTCTAAAAAAATAAATATATAAATAAATTTAATTTATTTATTAGAAGAATGTTTTAAAATTAGTTATTTTCCGGGATGAAAGAGTTGACTATTATTATTGCACATTTCTTGGTGTAAGTATTAGGGTATGTTCATGCGCTTGATACGTGGTGAGATGCACGCCGTAATTACAGTAATTCATAGCTCTCAGAGAGCTATAGATTACGCCTCGTCACCCCACGCGTACAATATGATCGTATTGTACATGCCGAGAGGTGAGCGACATGTCAATTACTCACAGCGATTACGCACCGCGAGTAATGCATGCCATCGGGGCCTGCCGGCTGCCGGCCCCCCCCATACTTCAGAAGTATGCGCTGATCAGCGCGACTCCCAAATCACCTGGCGTATTGCGTCGCGTACTGTACGTGCCACAATTACGCTGTGTGAACATACCCTTAGGGGCAGTTTAACCCCTTAAGGACCAGGCGTTTTTTGTGGGTGACACGTTCGTTTTTCCCTCCTCGCCTTCTGAAAGCCATAACTTTATTTTTCCACCTACATAGACACATGAGGGCTTTTATTTTGCGGGACAAGATGTACTTTCTAATGCTGTTATTCACTATAAATATAAATTACTGGGAAAACCGCAAAAAAATTCCAAGTCGGGGGCAAATTGTGAAAAAAACATGTATTTTCGCCGTGTTTTGCGGAGGTTTTGCTTTTACGGCGTTTCAATCTTCGGTAAATATAATATGTTATCTGTATTTTCAGGGTTTTTACGCATCCCGGCAATACCAAAAATGTAGGTTTCCGTTATGTTTTGGTACCGTAAAAAAATTTCCCAAAATTTTCTATTTTTTAAATTTGCGCCGCGCACCATTTTCTGCAATCAATAACTTTTTTGTACTAACACCTACGGACGTCAATGAGGTGCATTTTTTTGCGAGCTGAAGTGTAACTTTTTATCGCTAGCAGTTTGGAATGCATGCGACTTTTTTGATCATTTTTATTCCATTTTTTGAGTGACGTAAAATGACCAAAAAACGCAATTTTGGCGTTTGGAATTTTTTTTCTTCTAAGGTGTTCAGCGTACCGGAAAAATGATGTTATATTTTTATAGATCAGACTTTTTCGGACGCGGCGATACCAAATACGTGTAACTTTTTTTTTATTTTTAATGATTTTATTTGTAAAATGGGAAAGTGGGGTGATTTGTACTTTTAATACTTTTTTTTTAGAACTTTAGAACTTTATTTATTTTTTTTTTTTTTACTGTAACATTGAGGCCACCTTGGTACTTGGGCCACTAGGTGGCGCGATTGTTAATACAACCTAATACATTGCATAGGCAATGCATTAGGGTGGACCAAGAGGGCGGTTTCCCCACTTCCTGGCTGCGGACGGCAGTGGGGCAAACCGGCCAGGGGAAGTGACGGGGAGCCTTCACAAGGCTCCCCACCACAATGCCGGTGATCGGATCGGCGCAGCATAGCTGCGCTTATGCCGATCACCACACCGATCGGTGCGCGGCACCGATCGGCATTAATTCAGACTCCGCAGTGTCTGATGGGTAAAACAGCGCCAGCGGGCGGAGCCACCCGCCGGCGCTGTTACTGCCGGGTGTTAGCGGCGATTTGCCGCTAACACCCGGCGGCTGTGCGGGGGGGTCGCGGAGCGATCCCCCTGCAAAGCCTCTTAGCCTCTTAGCGGCCCTGGGACGTACTGACCACCCTTTGTCCTTAGCAATTTGGCTAGGGATTCATTCTTATGTTCTCAGTTACAGAAATGTTAGTAGTAGCTGATAATCTGTTCTATTCATGTTACTATTTCTGTGACAATTACAATGGTTTTCTGCAAGAAATCTCTGTGACGAATCTGCTGCATGTGAACTTGCTCTATTAGGAGCTATGAAGGAGTATAATGGACATACACAGTGGGGAAAAGTATTTAGTCAGCCACCAATTGTGCAAGTTCTCCCACTTAAAAAGATGAGAGGCCTGTAATTGACATCATAGGTCAACCTCAACTATGAGAGACAAAATGAGAAAACACATCCAGAAAATCACATTGTCCGATTTGGAAAGAATTTATTTGCAAATTATGGTGGAAAATAAGTATTTGTGCAATAGCAAAAGTTCATCTCGATACCTTTTTCCCCACTGTAGGTTGGAGGGAATTGTCACATGTGTAGTATGATATATTCGTGTTATACTATGTGTGTGAAAAACTAACCTTGCAAAGAGAAATCGAGCAAATATCTTTCAGGGATACTGGCTGCAGGAATATTCTGCAATCCTGGCCTGAATTATTTAACAGTAAATCTGTACTAGTGAATCAATGCAGAGTTGGTTTTCATTAGTACGGTTGAGTTTTTGATCCCTTTTTAATTCGATTTTATGTGCTGCGGGATGACCGAAAATCGCAATGCTGTTTTTTTTTTATTTTTTTTTTTTTATTTTAAACGGTGTTCACTGTGTGGGTTAAAGAACATGACAGATTTTTAAGGTAGGTCCTTACGCACGCGGCAGTAACAAATATGTGTACTTTATTTGAATGTTTGTGGGGCGATCAGCGTTTGTTAAATGGCGGTATATGTGGTTTTTGTTTTATTTTTAGTGCTTTACTTTTTCTTTTTTTCTTTTTTTTTTAAACCTTTCACCAAAGAGGACTTGCATGCATAACAATCTCTGAATCACATAGATAGGTAAAAGTATCCAAAAGTTATTCTCGCATAAATTGGCACTTCAGATTTTCACAAATGTGGCTCTGTCAGGGAGGTCAAAACTGGCTGCGGCGGTAAATGGTTAGTGCATAAAAGTTTTGGTACTTTGAAGCATTATCTTGGTGAAATCTCTCACTGTGCTCGTCGCTCACTGCTCCCCAGTTTAGTGGAAAAGGGTCTAGATGCGAATGTAAGAAATGAATCTTTAAGGACAACCAAGAGCCTTATGTTTTGAGATTTTCCACCAACTCTTCATAGTTATCTTCTCTTGCGCTTTCCAAAAAATCAGTTGTCACTAATGTGAATGCTCCCCATGCAGCCTCTTCCTTGCCCTGCAACAAACCGGAGAAACGTCTCATTTTGAAGAAGCTTACAAATCTGAGGCCCAATAAAGAATTCTTCCTTTATCTTTTGCTTCACGCAACCTTGGAAATGTATCAGATACTTGAATGCTTTTGCATTTTTATCATTTACCTTTACAAAGTTCTTCATTAGACCCCACTTGATTCGCAATGGTGCTAACAAAATCTTATGTGGGTCAACAAGTGCTGGATGCAGGGCACTTTTTACTCCCTGGCTGAAGTGAATGTCAGGGAGGCCAGTCTTTTATTATAGTGATATTCTCTTGCACAACTATCCCACTCAGAGCTGCAGTACTTTGTGTGTCCACCCTGGTGACCAAGTAAAAGGGCAACCACCTTTAAAGGGAATGTGTCATCAAAAAGTGACTTATTGTTTGACTCACATTTTTATGTTAAACACTTTTTAGGAATTTTTTTTTTAAATTTTCCATATCACTTTCAGTATTTTTTTTTTTTATAATTCCTAAGTCCTGCAGTTTTCACTTTGGCCACTAGGCCTAATAATTGTCTGACACTTCCTGCTCTGTTTAGAGAGCTTTTCAGCATTGTGCTCATTATCAGTACAAGCAGGGTCACACTGAGAGGAGACACCATTGTGTACAGATAACACAGAATCCACCAGTCACAAGAGGAGATGTCACAGCTCCCCCTCTCCCCTCCCTTCACAGTGAAAACTCTCCTATACAGGTCTATGGGACAGAATCAGTCTTAAGGCTCCATGCATGTACATGAAGCTGCTGTAAAGTATCTCTCTGACTGCTGTTAAAGCAGTGCAAGCAAGAATGTCTTCCCCACAATCATATATAGACGGCCAAATAAAGAAATCTACAATCAGGAAATAAAAACGACTGAGAGGAAAAGAATATGGATCAGGGGCTTGATTGAATAGTAAAAGAAAAAAAAATTGGCGACAGATTCCCTTTAAGTCACCACGGGGGGCCACAAATGTTGGTCATAGTTCAGGCACCTCAACAGCTGTTTCATGTTGTCATAGGTTTCTTTCATGTGGACTGTATAACCAATTGGAATTGAAGGGAGTGTGCATTGTGATTATGCAGCATGGTGGCTTTTAGGCTTGTTTGGGTGAATCGATGAAGAGCCTCCATTCCCCTGGATTGTGACACCTCTTCGGAGCTTTCATTAACCTGTTGATGTTGTCGCATGCTACAAGATCACTCTTCTGAAGCATTGGATAGGATTTTTATATTGGTTGAGGAACAAAGTAATCCAGACACCCCCTCCCTCACCCACTCTAGGAGTTCCCACTGCTGGAGCCTAGGAGCTCAGCCTTACTCTTGGGCAGATCCAAATCCCTAACCAGCTCATTCAGTTCACTTTGTGTTGGAAGATGTGGTTCAGTTGAGGTTGCTGACAGAAAATCTGGGTCGTGAGAGGATGATGCTTCACGACGCCAAGCTCTCTTCTGCCTCACTTGACTCGACTGAAAATGTTTCTGATGCTTTTGGATCCGTCATTTCTTCTGTATGGGGTTCTGTGCGAATTGCAGATGGAAGGTTTGGATACGGTAAAGTCCATTACTACTACTTTGAAACTCCTTTCCATATGGGGGGCACCATTCAGAAATAACAATTGGTAGTGTGGTCAGGTGGCTTTCTCCAGATCACTGGGACTGCAAAACTCATCGATTGCCTCTTCCCATGCAACCACTGGGTAACATATGATGCCCAGCTATTACAGTGTATGTGTGGAGCCCAACTCTTGTCCTTCTCTCCTATTCTTTTCATATGTAGCAAAAAACTATCCACTTAATGCAAGAAATGAGAAAATGCATATGTGAAAAAAACAAGTCAATATGCTAAGAAATCCTAAATCTTACACAGAGAGCATTTATAAAAGTTGGTGATGCACCTGTAATTAGGATTAATTCTTTGGCGTTTGTTCACCCTAAGATGATAGAATACGGAAGGCAACAAAATAGATAGTTTAATAGACAAGCTACTAACAATACAATAATGACCATGAAGTAATAAAGATGCACTTTTTCTATAAGCCTGCACTATAAGTAATTACAACCTCTTCTGGATCTTGAAAATTAGAGCCAGTTGGCAAATTTAAGCATCATATCTGTTTTCGCCACCGAATTAGTTAAGTTCAACAGTTTATTTTGTTTCTGAACCAATTTGGCTGTAGAACAGTGTGATCAGTGTACATGTAACATATACGGTACAAATTGTCTCACTCCATGTAAGGCTATGTCTCTACTACATCGGACAAAAAACAGCCCGAAAGCGGCTGTATTTTTTCCAGTGCAGGACTGTGTTTTTTGTCACACTCTGTACATAAACCGCGGTCGCCTCTTTTTTTTTTTTTTTTTTCCTACGTCGCTCATACAATTGTATTGTATGGGAAGAAGGCAAGAAAACGAGAAACGTCGGTGTATTATACATGTTTTATAATACGCCGGCGCCAGAAGACGAGTAGAGAAAAGACGAGCTATGGAGACTGCAGCTCGTCTTGTCTATTGCCGCGTATGAGGCTGCAGGAACGATCGTATCTTCAGCGCTTTTAGTTTTGTTTTTTTTTAAAGCGCCAAATATATGATCGTTATCCTGTGCAGTGGAGATGCAGCCTAACAAAAAAAAAAAAAAGCTCTGTTTTTGGCACACAATAATTTATTTTAGGGTACGTTTTCCCATTGTTTTGGTCTTGCCTCCATTCTGTTCACACTGCGCCTATTCTGGTAGATAGTTGTCAGTGGAGGAGAGGAAGTAAGGGCGGGCTCATACAGTTAATTTTCAACGCTGAATCGGCATGGAATCTGCCAGTAAGTGCCTATTCTGGATGTGGTTTTGATGCTGATTTCAGAGACTCTGAGGATTCAGCACTAAATCTGCTGTAGGAATTGACAAGTCACTACTACTTTCAATACTGTTTCTCTCCCCCCTCATTTTGGAACTAAATCTATACCGAGGAAGATCAGTATTGTGTGCGGCGGGTGGCATGGATTTGGACGCCGATTCAGGCATGGATTCAGTGTCCATATCTGTCGTGCTGACATACCTTAACAGGTTCTTTACTGAAATTACTTGCCCTCATGAGGTCTTCTTGCATTGGTTTGGTTGGACTTGGAGAGTCTATTGTTTAAATATTTTACATTTAACAATGGTGAATTCTTTTTAAAGCATGTACTATCATCAGTGTGGTCACATGAGCTAAATGTACATGGGGTTAATGTTAGCAGTTGTCCAGGAGTTTAATAAACTTAAATGGCTGCGGAAAATGTTAGAAACCATCAAGAGAAAAAAAATGTTCATACATTACTTATGTTCCTCTCCCTCCCTCCCCCCCCCCCTTCCCTTTTTGGGGGTTGATGCTTCGGTGGTCACTGCTTGACCTCTGCGGCCACATGCTAGGATCACCGCTGAGGCACTGACTGTCTGCAGCAGTCACTTGTGTTGTACAGCCATCATTGCACAAGGAAAATGAATAGGTGGCAGGGCCTACTGGAGCATTTTCTACTATCTTTCTTTTTTCTCCTTTGCTGTCTACTGTAGGGTCATCTGCTTCTAGTTCCTAAATCTACAATACAATCTGTCATTAGGCACTAGCATGGACCGTGCTCCTGCATTTTGGAGGAAGGACGCGGTTGCTTGGCAGCTGGCCTGTGCTCCAGAACAAATGCAGTGTGCAGGTCATAGACTCCTGTAAGCTGTGCTTTGTTCCACCGAGGCAGCCGCGAAGCACCAGCTGAGGGGAACATCACACACTCGGTAGAAGCGCTCATGAATTGAACACTTTCAGTCTAAGGGGTCGCCTGTAGTGTTTCTGAAATGTCCTTTGTGATGAGCCGCTATAAAGGGAAAGCACCAGAAAGTGACTTGTTTCTGAAATCAAGTATTTGTGTTTATCAGTTAAGAACTTTTTGTTCTAGCTTTACTATGTAAAAAAAAAAAAAATCCTGCAATTATGCAGTTTTCACTGTAGCCATGTTCACACGGCTTAAAATGGGACGTATTTCAGTCTGTAATTCTCGCCGGAGTGCGCGAATTATGGGCCGGAATACGTCCCAGTCATTACGGTAATCCACAGTTCTCCTAGAGCACTATGGATTACGTCTCCTCTCCCTGCTCGGCGAATCCGCCGCGGGGGGAGATAAGTTACATTTAATTTACCAGCGGCGTATACGCGCCGCTAGTAATGATAGTCATGGTGCCGGCCTCCCGCCCCCGTCCACACAGCGTAATTGCGGGGCGTAATTACGCCCTGCACTTAAGCCGTGTGAACATAGCCTAATAATAATAGACCTTTGGCATATTGCTGGCATAAGTCTCCAAAGAGTGATGGGTGAGGGTCCCACCTCTGGGCTAGCAATATGCCATCAAAGTCTATGGGGGCTAACCTCAGGGTTTTGTTGTTGTTTTGCAAAACCACATACTGTAGATTTTGCTTATTTTATGACCGTATCAACCCGAACAAAGTGTAAAAACATGTTCTAAACCTGCGTGTGAAAGTAATTCTGGGAGATTGTGGGCATGTCCTGCCAGCCGTGCAGGTAGGGGAGTTTTCTTCATCACCTAATGGTGTATGATTCATTATGCAGTACCTGCATCTCATGCCTTCACTTTGCAGCAATGCTGCCTCTTAGGGTATGTTCACAGGGCGTGTTTTGGGAGTCACGCTGATTAGCGCATATTCCCAAAACACAGGGGTGGGGGCCGGCATTGTCAGCGGCACGTAATTGCCGCGAACAATCGACATGTCATTTATCTCCCCATGCGTACAATGGGATCGTATTGTACGCATAATCCATAGCTCTCCATGAGAACTTTGGATTACCACAATTGTGATAATCCTTTCGCCACGTATAACGTGCATTACGCAGCAAAATGCAAATGCTTTACATTGTAGAGGACTCTGATGCTCACATTCAGCAACAGGAGGATTGGGGACATAGGGAGATTGATGTCACACCAACCACTCAGTAGCAGACATGGACTCCTGCTACACAGCACCCACATCAAAGCGCTGGACAGAAATGAGGAAGCTGTCGCATCCAAACTTTACCCCCTGTGATCTGCACTCGGCAGCTTAGCATATGGCAATATATAGGTGGCTGTCGTTGCCTTGGATGAGCACTCTGCCCTTAGTACATTCTCTTTTATAGTTAACGTCCTGTGATAGAAAAACCAAAGAGGAGGAACTAACGGCCTTTAAAACATAACTTTTAATAAATATAATTGTATAAAATACACACGAGTGCACATACAAAAAAAACCCATTACCTGGCCACTGCTGGGACACCCTTACAGGGTGCGGGACATATCTGTTCCTGCATTATCATGTTTTGCAGGACTCTTCCATGAGGCTATTGATGCCTGAACCCTAGTTTGTGCTGCCTAACTCGCATTCTCTGTGTAATCACTTGGAGGTTGCGTGAGTATATCTTTTGTGCGGTTTATGGTGAGGTAACTTTTCTGTGTATCAGTTGCCACTTGATATTGCATCTGGTTTTTGTACCTGTCGGTCCCTGCTCCTCATCATCCCCTGATGCGATTTATGTAGGAGGATCGAAACATGTTGGGATAAGATCTATAGGTTTTCCTTAGGGTTAGTATTTGCAGGGTCAGGCTCCTGCCCGGACCGCCCTTATTGGGGCGATTTTCCTGTTTGTGTTTAGGTGAGGGTGTAATAGCTGCCCCTCTTGGGGCTCTATAGGGATTTTTGGTAGTTCTTGTCCCCTACGTGTGCCTTCTAAGGAGTGTGTTTATCGTTATTATCATTATTTTTTTTTTGTATGTGCACTCGTGTGTATTTTATACAATTATATTTATTAAAAGTTTGTTTTAAAGGCCGTTAGTTCCTCTTCTTTGGTTTTTGTATTTTGGCTTTTGAGGAGCATTCTTTATCCACTATACTTGTGGATTTTGGTATTTTCTCGTCCTGTGATAGGGAATCTCCTAGTATGTTTATGTCACTTCCTTTTTGTGTGTGTGTATACACAGCTCTGGAAAAAATTAGACCGCTGCACAGTTTTCTAGAAACATCAGCATCTCTACATGTCTGACGGCCATTCCACTCCAGTGTCAGTTGAATTCCAACCAAAGTCCACCTCATTCTACTAAATGTGCTTCTGATGAGGTGATCACCTGAACCAAATCTTATTTCATGAAGGAAAGTATAACAACCACTGCTGTGGTCTTCACAATCATCTTGCAATAGGACAAGCTGGATGGCAAAACAAGTGCTAGGAATAGGCCAAGAGGAATTTGAATGAAAAAATCTTGTTTATTCCACAAAATCTAGATTTCCGAACTCTTCCAGACTTAAAACATTATTTTGCTTTGAATGTCAGAGACCTCAATGTACATTTTTCTCCAAAAATTGACCATTGAAGAGAAAAATCAGAGAAACCTGAACATTTTGCAGTGGTCTCTTAATTTTTCCCAGAGGTGAAAAACAGAGCTCTGTGTATGTATTTGTATACATATATTTATTTTTCACTTTTCCAGTATGGTCTATGTGAGTCTTTCTAGGAAACTAGGATGGGGTTAATATAGTATACTGATCTCTACTTATGAACAATAAGCCTCGATGGTGCACCCCTGTTACACCTCTCGGCTGTATATTCTGATAGTTCTCAATTGGACAGCATAGTCTGGAATCTATCCTTTGCAGTGTTAGATGTTATACCTATAGTGTTAGACGGCACAACTTCCCCTCATCCTTCTGAGCTAGGGCCAGTATTCTCTATGTACTAACACTGCCAGTGCCTGTTTATGTACTATATTACAAGAAACGTGACACATCTGATGAAGGTCCCAATAGGACCGGAAATGTTTATGGATTTGGTCGGTTGCTTATATTACTAGTTTGTGAAGAATAAATTTGAAGAATAAAAGTGATGTTTCTATAATATTTTGTGCGGGTATATACATATTGGCATTTGTGAGGCTCTTTATACCCAGCATTTGAAAATAAGAGTTTAAGGCAGGGCTGTGGAGTCGGCAAGCCGAAGCCGCCAACTCCGACTCCTCAATTTCCCAAACCTCCGACTCTTGACTCCCAACTCCTGACTCCCTCATACACGGCGCATGTTTAAGCGATAACTTTACTGTAGTAAAATGGTCACATCCGGCCGTTATGACCTTATGATACAATAATCAAGCTATTTAGGTAGAACAGACACTGACAAGCTAAAGGGTAACAATGGTTTGATCTTTTAAACACTTGTGGGTAGAGTTGAAGAAAAAGCTGTATTTGTATCCAAGTCTAGTCTGCACCAACATTGGGAATGTGTAGAAGAGACCTGGGATCAGATTTTGGTCAAGACCTGCTTGAATCTGATTCAGAGCCCAGAAGGATTCAGGCAGAGTTGAAAGCCAAAGGTGGATTTCCCAAATACTAACAAATAAAAATTAACACATTGATATTTAGGAGAAAAACCGTAACTAAGCAGATGCTAAATACTTGCAAGTCAAATGTATGTATAAGATATGTAAGATGACTGTATATAAAATTACAGTAGCCTCATGTACAAAGCTGTAGTGGATGGAGAGATATGGAGCCTGAAAGTCACAATTTCAAAACATTGTTACCTTTTGCTTCGTCAGTGTAAAATTTTATTTATTGGACATGACTTTAGGACACAAAAAAATTTGTAAATAGCAAAACCCCGGCAGGAACATTTGTGGAGTCTCTGAATTTGTTCTGAGAAATCGTATAGCCTCCAGCAGATCCTGCATACCGGACCTCACACCTGATCTCTTTATTTCCAGGCTAGAGAAACCCCGGCCTCTTACACTAACTTGGGTTGGGCGCAAAGCGGTGACCACAGGGGCAACATCTCTTAACAATGTCCCGGGGGATAAAGGAATTGCCTCAGCCACAGTCAGTTTTGATGAATGGTTGAACTCTTCTACTTCTTTTGAAAACAGGTGAAAAATTTTGCTGAAATCTGTTTGCCCTGGTAGCAGAATCTTTCCCCTGGGACAGCGCTTTGCCTGCTCCATGTCATCAATTACACTCCTCATGTGATGAGGCTGAAGATATGGGAGCAGCAGCACCGGCCGGACCCAATTCCTCTTGCTCTTTGCATCGAATTAACTGGACCAACTTATATATTTTAGGAGTCGTTCCATTTTATGACGACTCCGACTCCTGCAAAATAGCCTCCGACTCCACAGCCCTGGTTGAAGGTGTGCCGAGCAACTTGGATTAGATGTTCTACCTGACTGACATTGTATAGCCAGAGATAATTGTGCTGCCCACAATTGTGGAGGTTCTTGGCTCCCCCTGGTTTCAGTAGTTGTTCCCCTTTCTTGGCATCGTGTTGAGCCTGGTGGGGCTTGGCTGTACACGGTGTGTTATTAGAGTTACCAGGGATCCCAGCTTCTCCTCTGTCTTCTGTCTGTGCTAATGAAGTTAGTGATGGTAATGCATCTCTGTTTATGGATAGGACAGAGCATTGGTCGTCCGCTTTGGGAAACCTTTTTTTGATTTGTGCTGTTGTCTTCAAGGCAGGTAGGGTTATTTCTCTGTAGCCAGATTTGGGATTGTTGGGGAAATCACATGCGGTGAACTACTCATAAAAAGTTTGGGAGGTTTGGCTTTTGGGTAAAATTTATGGAAAACTTAAATTTCCCACCACAGTGATATTTTATCCTGAAAGTCGGCCATGTAAGACGTAGCATGTAATGTGGGTTTTCTCATCTCAAACAGATTAATAAATAAAAGCCAACAACAGTGGAGGTTACACCATCAAACATGTAGATGTCATGTGGACTTGAGCAACTTGACAGCATCATCTCATGCTGTTCACAATTGTAGTTATTGACTGCTGAGGCATCCTACTCTTCATGAGGGGCGCCCCCTCAGGTCATTGAGGTTCAGGGGGACAGAGTTATGAGCTTCTTCAGAGCGACTCTGCTGATCCCACAGGTTTTTTAGGGGGTTCAAGTCTGGAGAAAGTGCAGCCATGCCATTTGAGGTACCCCAGTTTCAGACAGTCTCTCCCTAATGAGGCGACCTTGATGAGCTGCAGCATTGTTGTCCATGAAAATAGCTCAATATTCTTCATGCGGAGGCACAATGGCTGGATTAATGTTATTCATGTAGTAGAGATTTATCACTGTACCATTCACAAAGAGTAGGGCAGTTCTGTATTGACTGGACACACCTGCCCACACTGTAACTGCAAATGCCTATGGTAGAGAGGCTGAGCTCTGTGATATATAGGGTTATATGATAGAAGAGAGGAGCTGAGCTCTGGGATATATAGGGTTATATGATAAAGGGAGAGGAGCTGAGCTCTGTGATATATAGGGTTATTGATAGAGGGGGAGGAGCTGAGCTTTTGGGGATATATAGGGTTATATGATAGAGGGAGAGAAGCTGAGCTCTGGGGATATACAGGGTTATATGATAGAGGAGAGAAGCTGTGCTCTGTATATATTGGGGTTTTAAAGATAAAGGGGGAGGAGCTGAGCTCTGTAATAAATAGGGTTAATATAAAGGGGGAAGGGGAACTGGCTCGTGAATATAGGGTTTTATGATAGAGGAGAGGAGCTCTTGTATATAGGTTATATGAAGAGGGAGGAGCTGAGCTCTGTGATATATAGGGTTATATGAAAGGGAGAGAAAGGGGCTCTGGATATAAGGGTTTATGATAGAGGGGGAGAAGCTGAGCTCTGTGTATATGGGTTTTTGATAGAGGGAGAGAATGAGTCTTTGATATAGGGTTTATGATAGAGGGAGAGAAGCTGAGTCTTGAAAAAAGGGTTATATGTTTTAGGGGAGAAGCTGAGCTCTGTGATATATAGGGGTTTTATGATAAGGGAGAGAAGCGAGCTCTGGATATATAGGGTTATATGTAGGAGAGGGAAACTTGAGCTCGTGATATATAGGGGTTTATATAGAGGAGAGAAATGAGTCTGTGATATATAGGGGTTTTTTGATAGAGGGGAGAAGCTGAGCTCTGTGGGAAAATTAGGGTTATATATAGAGGAGGGAGCTGGGCTCTGGAATATAGGGTTTTATGATAGAGGGAGAGAAGCTGAAAACTCTGTATATAGGGTTTATGTAGAGGGAGAGAAGCTGAGCTCTGTGATTTATAGGGTTATATGATAGGGGAGAGGAGCTGGCCTGTGATATATGGGGGTTATATAAGAAAAGCTGAGTCTGGATATATGGGGTTATATGAGGAAGAGGAGGAGTTGGGGAAAATATAGGGTTATATGATAGAGGAGAAGCTGGCCTGTGAATAAGGGTTATTGATAGAGAAGCTGAGCTCTGTGAATATGGATTTTTATAGAGAAGAGGAGCTGAGTTCGGTGATATATAGGGTTATATATTTGATGCAGAATTTCTGAGACTGACAATCTTAAAACTGCTACTTACCCCGCCAACAATAGACAGTTTTCTCTGTATGCAGGAAAAGCCATCACACGCTGCATGTGGATGGGGTCAGCTGGACCTCCCCTGGTTTTCTCAACATGATTTTCACTTTAAGTTAACGCTTTTCTACTCTTATAAATGTTTAGGAAACTACGGACGACCAAATACTATTACATTCCAGTGGTCACTGAGGCCTCTTTATTTGAACTGGGTTTCTGTTTGGGAAAGAAAAAAGACGAAGAAAAACTTTCCTTCTCTGTATTTTTAATAAAGCCTTCCTACGGGAAAATTTTGTTTGTAGTTTATCAGCCAGAATCTTTTTTTGTATGAAAAGTGAGTGGTTTTACATTGAAAGGGAGGAAGTCCTCACAAATGACCCGTTGCTAAAGTCATGTTATGTTTGCACTTTTTTTTTTTAACATGTCATTATCTATATTTCTGGCTATTAAGTTTAGAAACAAAAAAAACCCAAAACCCCAAAAAAAAAAAAAAAAAAAAAAAAACCCAAACATCTCACAAATCTAAAAGTGAAAGCTCAACCGTCTGTGACTCCTCATGTACCTGAAATGAGGGGTATTCCTAGGGAAAACCTAGATGAAAGAGGCCCGCCGGAATTTTTTGTGACCAAAGGCTTTTATTAATTTTATCGAAAACCTTGTGGCCTTGGAGGAGTTGTCTTGCTTTAGACAATTATGGCATATTGCTAGGATATACCATCATTATCTGATGGGTCCTAGACGTGACCTATCTCCTAAAGTAGCTGGATGGAGAGGTGGTCGGTACTCTTCCGTAATCCAATATCAGCAGAACACTAAAAGAACAAAGATCAAAAGGCCCATAGGAATTTTTGGAAAAGCATTTCTGCTACTCAGGATACATGAACAATTTTTTGAGGTTCATATTTTTTATCAAAACTGCTTAAGCCCACCTGCCAATCAGCAAGGCGACAGGTGGAAACCTACTCTATCATTCCCCCTTCTTAGGGCCTTTTTAGACCCTAATTTCAGGGAGAAAGTTTCCCCAGCTACCAGGTACTTGCATTGATTTAAAAACCTGCGCAGGGGCGGGGGTGCAAAAGACCAAAGAGGAGGAGCACTCCCCCTACAAAACAGTTTTACAAAACAAAAATTTTGTCCTGCCCACTAAAAAAAACTTTTTTATAAAAAGAGATAGTTGATCAATGCAGAGTCCCTTTTGTAGCTGGACCTTCACCCCCCAAAGTGTGAAGGTCAAACGGGCCCCTAAGACAGGTAATGATAATAGGTTTCCCACCTATCGCCTTGTGATTGGCGGTGGGCTTAAAGGGAATCTGCCCATTTTTTTTTTTTTTACTTATTAAACAACCCCTGCCCATAGTTTTCCTCTTAGTAGTTTTTATTTTGATTGTAGTTTTCTCTTTTGGCCGCTATATAGATTGTGGGGAAAGACATTCTTGCTTGCATGCTTAAAAAGCAGTCAAGGAAATTTACAGCAGCTTCGCAAAAGGGATTCTTAAGACAGATTCTGTCCAAGCTTTTAGGAGATTTTCACTGTGAAGGGGAGGGGGGAGGGGGAGTGTGACTTCCCCTTCTTGTGGATTCTGTGTTATCTTACAAATGGTGTCTCCTTCCGTGGGACCCTGATTTTACGAAATGAGCACACTGTGAAAAGCTCTCTAAACAGGAGGGGGAATGTCAGACGATTTTTAGGGCCCCAGTGGGGAAAGTGAAAAAAGCAGGCTTTGGAAAAAAAAAAAAAAAAATACTGAAAGTGATCTGGAAAATTTAAAAAAAAATAACCCAAAAAACCCAAAAAAGGTTTAACATAAATTTGGTTAAAAAAGAAGTCATTTTTTTGTGACCATTCCTTTAAGCGTTTTGATCAAAAATGTGAAAATAGAACCTCAAAAAAATGTTTTATGTTTTCGAATTGCAGGAAATGCTTTCCAAAAATTTAGTTTTTTTGATGTTCATTTAGTGCTATAGTGGCTGCTGATTGTTTGTGGGTTTGTGGTCTGCCCAAAATCATCTGCCCCATGCTCATTTTTTTCAAAAAAATTCAGAACCTTTTTGGGGTTTGGGTACTTTCTATAGACTGTTGAAAAATTCCGATTACAGCCAAGAGTTGCTGCTCAGCTAACCTCCAGTCACAACAAGATTTTTTTTTTTTTTTTGCAATTTCTGTGGCGTCTGTCTCCTCTTGTTTATGTTCTTATTCCTGGGCCATGACTTGGGGCTTTGCTCCTACTTTGGGGGGTGCTTTGGGCCCCCATCAGATGGTCCATACCGCCGTTATTTTCCAGTTTTTGTTCATATTAATGAAAACAAACCCGGGAGTAACCACGCAAGTATGTCAGAGCAAGCTCATATTTGTGTATACTTTTGATAAACAGCTGGAAAGAGAAGCATCTGTAGGTAATATTCTGACATGGCCACATCTGTGAGTGTTCTCAGAGGATTCTCCAGCCTGTTTTTTTTTTTTGGGTTTAAGAAAAAAATAAGCTTTACTTTTGCATTGTTGAAATGTTCATCAAGGCAGCACCAGCCCAAGGGTTGTTTACATGGAGGGAACTCTGTGTTTCCCGCGCTTTTAGGATCCTCTTGGGGTCCGCTCTGTCGGGCCCCAAGACGGATCTAAACAATTAGCAGTGAGATTATCTTTGTCGCTATGACAAAAACACGCGCGGGTTCAATGAGGATGCTCTGCGTGTTTCAAAAAGGCGCCTCGGGTCCCCCCTAGCAAGAATGACCTGCTCCCTCATCTGAAAGCCCTTTGCGTA
>JAODAL010064073.1:0-18908 GCA_025379985.1 Phyllomedusa bahiana
TTGGGTGAGAAAACCCTTTTTAGCTAAAAAACATAACTAGCTCGGAGAGAGTGGTTGATAGGGGTCACTGGCATTGTATATTCCCAGCATCTAATCTGTATCAATTGAGTAATTTGAGACAGACTAAATCAGAGATGGGAAAAAGCAATTTGGCAGAAATTAATCTTTGTCATTTCTCATCTTAGTCTATGTTACAGGTTTTTCAATATTTAAGATAGATGCAAAATCTATGTTTTTCTTTTGTCATTTTTTATATAAATTATTCATTACAGTTATATATATTTTTTTGTTTCCATGTACAAAATTTTGACCTTTAGTATTTATTCTAATAATTATGTAAATGTATTTTTAGAAAGAATAAACTAGTTTCATGAGTTGAACATTTGAGTTATTTTATTTGAATATATTTTTTCAATGCTGCATATTACCGTAAGGTTAGAACCGCATATGCTGCTTTGTAGTAGTAGTTTTTGATGAAATTTTTTGAGCCATGTACTGGTTTAAACCTTAAAAATTGGAAAAGTATAAGGCTTATAAGGCTGAGTTCTTATGCAGTCATCACATTGCAGATAAGGCTAAAAATGTACAAATCTGTGAGTCAGCCATGATGTGATCACTACATATGAGTCCAGTCTTAAAGAGAACCTATAACATACGTGATGTCCCCCTTGCTGAGGACAGCACAAGCTAGTCACAGACATGCTGTTTCCAGCGCTGTGTCCCTTATTCTGTAAGAACAACAAAATAACCTGAACTGGATGGACGTATGTCTTTTTCGGCCTTACAAACTATGTAACTATGTTGTAGTTTCATAGTATTTAATGCCCAAATCTGGCAGTTTTCAGCCTGTTCTGCAAGAAAAGAATCTATTTAATTCAGTACCCGCCACATGAGGTTAGTCCCGAACACATTATAACTGATTAACCTATTACTTTGAAACTAGCTAGAAACATGTGAATAACCGTCAGGTGGGTGGGGATATATTTGGGTGGGTGGGGCTAACACCTGCTCATGAATAAGCTGGACTCTTTTCTGGCTGAAAACTGCCAGATTTGAACATTAAATACTCTAAAACTGCTGCATCTTACAGAATAAGGAGTACAGCACCAGAATTAGCATGTCTGTCACTAGCTTGTGCTGTCCTCAGCAAGGGGAACATAACCTTTCCATTCCCTTTAAACTCATGAATGTCCAGTTCTTACATCCTTCCGCTAAAGAAAGAAAACCCCACAATGGTCATTGAAATAACCTGAAACTGACAAAAGTGATAAAATTTCCTTAAAATTAACCAACGTAAATTACACATTGTGTTTGAATTGTGCTTTAAATTAAAAATTAAAAGAAAAAACAATTAATGAAAACATTTAATAATTTGACCATAAGGAGATGTTAAACTAAGGCATGTCCTGAAATTAGCATCACATGCTACTTCAAACTTGTAATCAGTCAGTCTGCCTATTTACAGGGTGGTTGGTATCATGGTGTGTACCACGTTTAACATGCACCAAAGGCAGCTGCTAGGGATTCCTTAGTCTTACCCTGGCTTGCCCTGCCTAAGCAGAGCACTCTCCCCAAAAAGGGCAACCCTGCACTCGAACTTTGACCTGAGCTATTCCTAGTCAAACAGGTGCCAAACAGACAGAAGGAAAAAACGAATGATAAACAGGTAACGGACACAACAAATAAATAAAGAAGAATCAGACAAGCCAGGGTGACACCAGGAGAACATGCAGTATCAAGCGAGCGGATGTATGTAAAGACTGGACAAGTCATGCTAAAATTTCTGCGGCAAAATAATATCCAACAGCAGAGCACAAACCAACAAGCCAGGAAACCAAAGTAATTGCAAGCAGGGACTAAAAAATGGAAGAGCTTTAAATCCCCTGCCCCAGCCAAGGGTTGGCCCAGGTGCTTAACCCATTAAGCACTAAGCAGTTTCTGGCTGAGACTACAACAGACAGCCTTTGAAGGAACAGTAGTGCAGTTCTGACAGAAGCTAAGAAGAGTGTTGTCTCAGGAGATTAGAAAGAATATTGAAGAAAATCATGTTGAAGATAAAGGCTTTAAGACCATCTCGAAGCAGCTTGATTTTGTTGTTACTAAAGTTGTAGACATTATTCAGAAAATTAAGGTCTATGGGACCATAGTCATCTTCCCTGAGCATGGCCGTAAGAGGAAAATGATTAACAAATTGAACAGACGAATAATATGAATGGTAATCAAAGAGCCCAGAACACCTTCCAAAAAGATTAATAGGTGAACTCCAAGGTCTGCATTGCTATATTTGGCACAGGATGTCTTGCAAATGTGCCAGGTACAATTAAAGACTTTTAAGACATTTGTGGGAATTAACTTGATGAAAAGGCACAAGCGGATTTGGATGCAAACACAAATCCAATCTGTTTCAGTCCAGAGCTCCCCCCCCCCTTAATCCTGCTCTATAGCACTTGTGAAAAAAATGGCTTCCAAACACTATCAGCCCACAGTTTGTCTCCAGCTGAAGTCTTTAATTCAGTTGTATGAAAATGCTGGAATATACTGCAGGATCAGCCACACTGACATCCTTGGAACTTCACCACTGAGTATTTCAAATACGTGATGGAGCCGTCTGTGGTCACACTATCGTTATCTCTCAATTAGATAGCTCGATAACTCCGGAAATTATCATGACGATTTCTGATAGTCTCAATAACTGGGAATATCGGAGAGGACCATTATAGTCTATGGCGAGAGGAACAACACCTTCATTTTACCACTCATACAGGGTGGAGAAGTGGAATTAAACACCACAACAGGAAATGGATACGTGCTACATTCTTAGGCAACACACTTAGGTTATAAAAGTCACAGAACACCATTCACTAATCCCTGTCTTGTACCACAGCATGAACCCTAAACCTGCATGACTCACAAATTAAAAAGTGCCAGAAGGCCAGTATTATTGAAACGATCAATTTTAGACTTGAACTTGGACATTATACTATCCTGTGCACGGAATGCAGCTATGACCCAAACAAACATGTCTGACCACAGATTAAAAAGTGCCGGGAAAAAGGGAGTCTTTCAGAACCACCATTTTTAGTTGAACCGTGAACATTGACCATTACCATGACCTTGAGACAGCAGCATGACCATTAATATTCTGCATGACCACAGATTAAAAAGTGCGGAATTAGGAGTCTTTGAACCACCTCTTTTAGTTGACTGGACATTGACTATGCGTGTCCTGGGGACACCGCGCATGAACACTTAAATTATACATGACTCATCTCAGATTATAATGTGTGGAAAAAAGTAGTCTTTGAACTACCATTTTAGTTGACTAGGACATTAGTCTATATCTGTCCTGGACCGCAGTATAACCATTAAATCTGTCTGACCCACAGATTAAAAAGTGCCGGAAAAAGGAGTCTTTGAACCACCACCGGTGGTCAGATGGACTTTGCCGAACACAGATGCAGACAACGCGCTTGAGATTTTAGATGACACGTGGCTGGCCAGGGCAGGGCCGTTTTTTGGAAATCGAAATGATGCATCGGCCATCTGGTATGGGGCAGGCAAGTGCATGACGTGGCGGGAACCCATCTATGTCCTCCAGACAGTAAAGGCAAACATATTTCCAAGGCCAAAAGCCTGGCAAATGCCGAAATTCAGGCCGTGTTCTGGCTTATTGATTGTTTGGCGTTTATAATAGGTTTCTTCTGCTCCAAAACTCTGGTAGACAGAAGGCTGCTGCTAGGCCTGGCTCCGCTGTTACGGCGTGCAGGTCAAAATGGGGGAAGGAGGATGATTGCGGTTGGATGGGTACTCGCTGGTGGTGGATTTGTGGTAACTTTGGGTACGGTGGAGGCTGAGGCGGAGGATGGAATCCTTGCGCATGACCTATGAGAGTACATTGGGCTCGCTGAGGAATGATTGCGTCATGGCCACGAGGAGGCATGGAGGACAGAGGACAGAGAGTGTGACAGTGGTTGGAAGGGACAGGATCAGCTGGAGGCCTTTTTTGGCCAAGTGTTCACATCCATTTCAACTCATGCATTTGCTGCATGTGAATAGACATGTTGTTGGTGGTTAAACACCTAAGATTCTTCCCTCTATTGATGCGTTTATGGCAAATGGCGGCATATAACATTCGCTGGTCAGTATCAGAGGCTTTGCTCAAAAATAGGCCTCATGGCTTGAGAGGCTCTGGACTTTTTTCAGATACGGCGATAAGACGAGGAGCTGGTGTTTCGCTGATCATGGCTGGCGGATTAAATCTCAGCCGGACTTGTGGAGGGACCGCCCTATACTTTTTGAGATGGGTCCGGTACAGACACTTACTCACATACAGTCTTCCTCTCTAGTTCGAGAGTCCAGATGATTGAAGCCTCGCAAAGCAAATTCTTGCTGAAAAGGACTCAAGGTGGGATCCTGCACTCAAATGTCATCATCATCATCTCTAGCAAAGGTGGACTTCCTCGTCACCTGAAATTCTACATCTCTGGAGTGCGGGCTCAACAAGGCAACAGGTAATGCAATGGTGTTGCCCGACACTCGGGATTTGTAGGCGATTGACCGGATTCCTTTACTCCTCTGATGGCATCAGCAATTGGCGTCAGTGCAACAAAATCATCCTCTTTGGCCTCTTGTTCTTATGGAAATGCCTTCTGGCCCAAACCGCTTTTTTCATCAAGAGGTCTTCAGAAAGGATTATCCCACAGTGGTGGGTACACGAGGTTGACATTTTGGGCTGCCTTCGCATTTCATGTTGGAACGGATGATGACTATGACGACATTTAGTGGCCGTAACTGGGAGGAACGAGGAAGGTAATGACTGTGGTATGCAGGTATGCATTAACTCCAACTGACATAACAGATTGGCACGATTGATGTTCGTTACTGAGAGTGCACAGGTGCAAGGTCCCCAGCAATGACTGGCTACATGGTCTTCTCAAAACCGACGATCCGCTGGCTTGCGTGTTGTTGCCAGCAGACTGGAGGAGCACTATCTTCTATCGTTACCTTCTACCTCCATGTACTACACCTCTGTTTGTATTGCCTTTACAACCGGCATTTCGCTCGCCTTGTTCAGAATGATAATAAATTTTAAGTAAAGGTATGGAATGAGGTTGATTGACAGTACTCTTATTTGAAAGACAGACATAATATAACAGCTATTCTTAAATCCCTCTAATTTCATACATGCAACTTGGATTAGAAACGCAGAATTGTTTACTATCAAATATCTGTGAAATGACACGGTCTGACTGTACAAGAACAGTTGACAAAATCAACAGTGTTCTTCCTTTCAGTTCGCATCTGGGATTTGCAAACTGCCCAATAGGAACCTAGAATTCGATGGTTTCAACAAACTATCATACAACAGTGCACTATCTGCACCAAACTAGATTCACCGAGCGCAGTAAAATATTCCAAAAATTACACGGATGAGAAATTGCGTTTTTTGCAAGCATTTGACACACCGAGAGAAATCAGTCTCTACTAGAAAATGTTCTGTATCCAAATTAAGTACAAGGTGGCTCTTTGAACAAAACTGGGCTGCACCAAAGTGGAAATACTGCTATTTACAAGTTATACGGTATAACAAAAGGTGATTTTTGCCACAAATAAAATACCATCCACAGTTACTAGAAAATTTCTGTCATCCATATTTAAGGACAATGGTGGTTTTTGAATAAAATGGGCCGTACCAAGTGCAATACAGCTATTTAAAGTTATAGGTATAACAAAAGGTGGTCTTTTGCACCAATGAAATACACTCAACAGTTACTAGAAAAATTTCTGTATCCAAATTTAAGTACAAGGTGGCTCTTTGAACAAAACTGGGGGCAAAACAAAGTGCAATACAGCTATTTAAAAGTTATACGGATAAAACAAACAGTGGTTTTTAACCCCAATGAAATACATCAACAGTTTACTACTAAATTTCTGTTTCCTAATTTACGTACAAAGGTTGACTCTTTGAACAAAACTGGCTGAACCAAAGTGAGAAATTACAGCTATTTAGAAAAGTTACAAGGATAACAAAAGGAGGCTTTTTCACCACAATGAAATTACACCAAATCAGTTATACACAAAATTTCTGTATTCCATATTAAAAGTACAAGGTGGCTAATTGAAAAAAAAAGTGGGCGCACAAAAAGTGCAATTTCAGCTTATTTAAAATTTATACGGGATAAAAAGGGTGGTTTTGCACCAATGAAATTACACTCCAAACAGCTTAATAGAAAATTTCTGTATCCAAATTTTAAGTACAGGTGCTCTTTGAATCAATAACCTGGGGCACAACAAAGTGCAATTACAGCTAATTTAAAAGTTATACGGATTAACAACAGGTGGGTTTTTACCCACAATGAATACATCACAGTTACTAAAAAAATTTCTGTATCTCCAAATTTACGTACAAGGTGGGCTCTTTGAACAAATGGGGCTACGCACACAAAAGTTGAAGCACAGCTATTTAAAGTGTTATACGAATAACAAAAGGAGGCTTTTTCACCAATGAAACTACACCAATCAGTTTACTACATATTTCTGTATCCAAATTAAAAGTACAAAGGTGGTATTTGAAAAAAAACTGGGGGCACACACAAAGGTGCAATACAGCTATTTAATAGTTATACGAGATAACAAAAGGTGGTTTTTGCACCAATGAATACTACCAACAGTTACTAGAAAAATATCTGTATCAAATATAAGTACAAGGTGGGCTCATTTGAACAGAAAATATTTGAATGCACAAAAATAAATATGGTACCAATTTCCAACTCAGAAGCGAGTGTGATGGCCTAAAAGTGGGTAAAAATAAATGCCTTTCAATGCAGGTTCAAGCAGAGTCTTGGTCTGCAACAAATACACACCCTCCTTTCCAAAGCTCAGCCTGGTATATCATCTCCTCTCCCCCCACACCCCGCGACTGTACAGCGCTTGGTGCTTCTTTAAAAGAGTCTCTGTCTTACTCTAAACTAAGACTGAAATTGTCTCTAAATATTACATGCTTATATTCTAATTGAGATAGAGCGAATTGATTCTAACTCGAAGTGGAATTCAGTTAGTATTTCAGGAAACTTTGGTCGGGAAGAAGTCGTAACAATTTGGAGTATCTCGCAACGTGTAGAATTTCTGTAAAGTGTGCTTTTGATTGTAAAATGGCTTGCGGAGCACATGGCGTTACATGGGCGCATAATCTCATTCTAGTAGAAAGAAGGGCTCAGCCTGCCATGGCACATGTGCCAGGAGATGAAGCAATCAGAGACCGGCTGGGATTCTATGTGACGTCACCGCACTAATTATATGTCAGGCGTGACGCTGGGAGCTACTATTTACTGCTCTGCACTGTACTGATTCGGGAAAAGGTGAACTGCATGGCCTCTGTTATGAATAGGCTACTAAATGAACTCAATTTTTCTATACAGCGATTTTTGTGGGGTATTGTCTCAGCTTGGTCTCAGAGACTGTTTTTTAAAGTTCTTTTCTGATTTTGTGGGGTATTGGGATCTGAAAGTCCAGTGTGTGTCCAGTGCAGCTACATATACATTTTAATGCCTCTGCTCACAGCACAATTGTATATCCAAGGGTGATCTATCCTGTATCCTGTTGTATCATTTTTGTAGAAACAGCGTTTTTACAATACAATACACTTATTTTTGGCTGGCTCAATATTTTGCACCTTCAATTTATATTACAGAGTTCTATTTAAGCGTTGTTCTGCCTGCTGTGGTGATAAAAGAAAAAAATTTATTTTCACTGCCTCAAAAAAGTACATTTTTACTGTAGTATAATTCAAAAGCGAAGGTTAATTAAAAGTTTTCATCTGTTGTGTAGCATATAAACTTTACGCCCACGTAAACACGCTACTCAAAGCTGGTAGTTTTTGGCTGCCTCAATTCTTTTAGCGCAATTTATTATCCAAGGTTAACTATGTATTTTTTTGCAATGGTACTCCGTAAGAAGAAACTTTGTTTTTCACTGCAACAGAATAAATTCTGTAGCATAATCATATTCGAAGGTTCAATAAGCCTGTTTTTGCTTTTATATTCAGTGTTAAAATACAACAGAGTTTTTAAACTGGCACATTACAAGTACAATTTTTTCCTGCCCATTTGTGGATGCGCAATTTATATGAAAGGGTGTTCCCCAAGCTTCTTAGTGGGTTCATTTGGGTTGCATAATACAGGGTGTGATATTTATCATATACAGATACTCTTCATCACACAGTGTCTGTACATTTTAGAACAAACAGTAGGTCAGACCAGAGAGGTGGGCAGGCTCTCATTCACATGCGAGTGGCAAGAGGCACTAACAACAGTTCAGGCCCCAGGCCGCAGCACAGCAGGGATCGCCGCAGCAGGGGTCACTCGGTGAGGCCACAAGGACGCTGTCATCCTAGAGGCTGTGTGCTGACTATACATCCCAAGGGTCTCTTGATTGGTTGTCTAGGTCATCCACTTCCATCCAGATGAAATCTGTACAATTCCCAGCCTAGAGGTCGGTGGGAACATCAGACATAAACTTAGTTGGCATTGGCCCGGGAGGGAGTCCAGCGGCAATTCACCTGTACCTCAACACGACATCCGTCCCATCGGTTCCATCTCGAGCCAGAGATCTACTCCTGTGGTATGGGCTACAGCACCACATGACCCATTTGCGAGGCATGACAATTTGAGGAGGGCAGTCAGCAAGGCTACTTGGCAGCGATGAAATGGGGCCATATCACCTGTTTCTTGCAGTTGCGGCAAAGTTTTAGATGCTGAGAGTGGCATGGGAGGTCATTTGTGAGGGGTCAGCTCCTGCATACCAAGACCAGTGATGAGGAAAGCAGTGAAGAAGAAACACAAATAGATGATGATGTAGACGACCGCACTTGGCAGCGGTGAGGCAAGGGCTTCATTATCGTCAGGAAGAAGAGGGCGTCTGCTGAGCGTCAGGCAGCGGTGCAGCTCAGCAAGTGGTGTTGTGTGGCGTGAGTCAGCAGGGGGAGCAGCAGTGTAAGGTCGGGAGCCAAGCGGCCTACGGGGTAAAAAACCGCTTCGCCGGTCACAAGAAAGTCAGCCGTCCTCAGGCGGATAGCGATGGCATAGCCGCTGCGTTAGTAGTACCTCCAGTGAGGCGAGTCTGGTCAAGGATGTAAATCCCAATAATCGGACGGTGTGGCAGATTCTTTTGATAAGACACATGCGGGATTCGGACATATGGGTATATGTAGAAATCTGTGGGCAAGAAAGTGATGCGTGGCCAGGAGTACTGTTTGGCACAAGGCCTCGCGTCAACACATGCTGCGTCACCATCCGGTGGCCTGGGAGAAAACGTGTGGCTCATATTTGGTGTTCACATCCTCGTGCCGCAGCAACAGCAGCAGCAGCGGCCACGTGGGCACGATGACCAATCCGCAGCCAAGTCAAGGCTACCCACCACACTCTGCAGAAGGGAGCGTTTCTCTTTGACATCATCTCCGGTCCAGATGCTCATGCTCCTCGACTACATCTGGCGCCAGCAGTCGTTTCAGCGAGGTTTTTGAAGGAGACAACCTAGAGGGTCCAACCATCCTAAAGCGTGCAGCCTCGTATGACCCCTGCATCTGTCACCAAGTTGTTGGTTAACTGCAAGTCCCTCACTTTCAAATGGTGTACTTCTGCCTCAGTTCAGAAAACTAATGGATGTTTGCAACGAGCCGCAGATGGGAAGAGTTCCAAGCCGTACATTTTATTTTCCAAAAAGGCAGTACAGCACTTCATAAATATGTAGAAATCTGAAGTGTGGGCCTGTCCTTGAGCTCTATTGGTTTGTACACAAGGTGCCACAGCAGAAGGACGTCTGGAACGTTGTTAACTACGGTCAGGGCCAGTAGATGTCCTTTACGGGCCCACTGGGTAGATGTGCTTCCTGCCCAGGCGACGACAACAACTCTGGCAGAGAAGACGCGCGCTTTCTCCTACACTTTGTCAAAACTGCGGCTCCTGCGCCCAATGGGGTTTTTCCCCTCCTCCTCCTCCAACAACACACCCACCATCATTCAGCCTCACAAGTACCTGCTATCCATCATTACCACATGTGTAGGGCCACATGCGGTGTCACGCAGTTACACTGGCTTGCCTCGGCGAACGAAGTCTCACAGGGGGAGGAACTGCTCCGCGTATGCAGCAAAGTAAAGAAAATTCGTGTAGATGGACTTTCTCCGCAGCCAAACATGAAAATCGGAACTCCATCGGTTGACGAACAATGGGAGTTAATACATGGTGTCCGCGCTGCAGAGGAGGTATGTTCCATTGGCCCTGAAATGGACGCATGTGTTCATTCATGGTTGTTGAAAGGTTTCCTGAAGTCATTCCCACCGATCTTCAAGAACAGATTTATGAAAATGGGGGTCCAGGAAATGTGCATGCCTAGACTTCAATTCAATTCCTACAAAGCCAGGAACACCCTCCTTGAGTTGCAGCCGGCAGAACGCCTCCCCCAACAACCACTCTGATATGCTATGTTTACCACGTTGGAATTCTCAGCCTGCACAGTGTTGGACCGACTGTGATGAAACAGAGAATAGGCCATAACGTTTTTTTGCATGATCCTGCACAGACAGGAGTACTCCCCATGTGTAACGTTGATGTCAGCAATGTGGCAGCTCATGCGTTGACATCTGCCTTTTTTGTTGAGGCCTTCGAGGACGGCCACTCGTTATTTTGTCAGTCGCCAGGACTACGGATGAATAACGTAATTCCACTGTCTTCATGTCCTGTGAACAGATGTCCTGAAAAATCTGTCTTGGGCGGGGGACTGGAGACGTGCCTATGTGCGGCATCGTCCTCCTCTGAAAGGTCTGACGGGGGGTTCTTCAGCGCTCACGTATCTACTGCCGCAGGGCTGCTGGGGGAATAGGTAAGGGGTAGGGCAGTACAGCTACCTTCAGTCAGAAACACTAAGTCTGGAGTCACTGATGAGCAGGCTTACTAACACCCGCCTAGTGAGGAGGACCAGTACTCACCTAGAGCTTAGTCTAGCAAGGGAACTCATGGCAACTTACAGTAACCGCCTTGTGAGAAAGACCATACTAGGTTTGGTGTGGCCGTACAATTGTGACACTCAATCTCTTGCACCCCAGTATAGAATTGTTCGCAGTGAGAGATATAATCATGGTGCGCAGCCAAAACTGGAGGTGTGGCTTGTGTAGATATTCGCCGACGTTTTGCAGATCGGGAGAAGCAGTACACTTGCCCGGACAGTATAGTGTGGCATCAGAGTGTGGTTGATTTTTCAGTGAGCAGAGGGCTCATAATCGATTAGAGAACTCCCACTAAGAGAGGAGAATGAGAAAATATTCCTGTTCTTTTGTACCCCACAGGGAAATGTGTGGTACAGAAATTTGAAACTTTTGTTCAAGTAGATATTTCTAGCGCGTGGATCGGCCAGCGATTTCCCACACCCTAATGGACCTTAGGCATCAGACTACATAAAGCCATGACGCCTCACCCAACTGTGAGAAGTGAAGTCTGGGTTCAAAATACCTGCCTCAGCCACTATTCTGATGCCGCCACCTGCCTGATGCCACACATCTGCTGACAGTTTCTCCATCTGCCACCAACCATCTTTACCAGGGACTGGTATTGCCACCCACCTCCACTCTCTGTAATTGTGCCATTCGGTGGCCTACTCCAGTTTTTGCCACCTCCAGAATGTCATTGTGCCACTGTCTGACCTCATGCTGCTGCCACTGTCACCTCCACTCTCTGTCATTGTGCCACTCTGTGGCCTACTCCAGTTTTTGCCACCTCCAGAATGTCATTGTGCCACTGTCTGACCTCATGCTGCTGCCACTGTCACCTCCACTCTCTGTCATTGTGCCACTCTGTGGCCTACTCGTTTTGCCCCCTCCAAATGTCATTTTACAACTGTCGACCTCATGCTGCTGCCACTGTCACTCCACTCTCTGTCATTGTGCACTCTGTGCTCTCCAGTTTTTGCCACCTCCAGAATGTCTTTTTTGCCACTGTCTGACCTCATGCTGCTGCTGTGGCTGGTGCCGTGACCTACACACTGTGTCTCTGTGCCACTCTGTGGCCTACTCCTGTTTTTGCCACATCCAGAATGTCATTGTGCCACTGTCTGACCTCATGCACTCTGTCACTGATGTTGCCAGCTGAGCCCTCAGCTTGTTTTTTTCCAGCTGTCGCTGCCATGACTTTATCAGGCTACAATCCCCCTTCAGTTTTTTAGTCAGTTTTGCCCTCTTAAGTGCCCAGGGAATTTTATAGTGGAGCGATTCTAAGGGCGGCAGCAGTCATGTGCGTGTCATACTAAAACACAACATTGTATGAAGACCAAACCAAGCTCCCTCTGCATATTTAAGCATGGCACAACGTTCTACAGCACCCTGCAGGCTCTGTGCAGCCTGGAATTTATTTTTGTCGGGAAATTCGGCGAAGTGACCGAAATGAATTTTTGACAAATTCGCCCATCTCTAATTCTAATGTTCACAGCTAAAAGCATAGTTGTTGTTACGGGTCCGGACGCGGAAGTGGATCCTCTGGACCACCGCAAGCGATGGTGTAAGCCACGCCAGGGAACGGAATCTAAGTAGGTCCCGGTATTCACCAGAGCCCGCCGCAAAGCGGGATGGACTTGCTGCGGCGGGAGTCTACCAGGTCGTTACCCCTGACGTGACTTGCTTGCGGTGGCAGCCGAAGTATAGCGTGGTGCAAAATCGTCAGGCAGGCTCGTAGTCGGGGTCAGGCAGGAGGTCAGGACAGGCAGCTATGGTTCGTGGTCGAGGACAGGCAGGCGGTCAGGGCAGGCGGCAGAGATACGTGGTCAATAGACGGAAGCAAGGGTACGGCACACGGTAGATCAGGACGAGACAAAAGGAACGCTTTCACAATAGGCAAGGCACTAAAGATCCGGCAGGGAGCGGGCGGAAGCGCCCAGGTGAAATAGAGGCAGTGCCCGGCAATTACCCAATTACCGGTGCACTGCCCCTTTAAATCTCACAGAGCCGGCGCGTGCGCGCCTTAGATCACAGGGACGCGCGCGCCAGACAGCAGGAGACTGCGAGGAGACAGGAGCGCGGCCGGGTAAGTGGTGACATGCCGGGGAACGAGTGCGCCCGCCGCCCGACACCCGGGCGGCGGCGGCACCCGTCCCAGGGGCCGGGGCAGAGCTGCGGCGGCGCCCGCAGGAGCGATCGCGGGCGCCGGACGCAACAGTTGTCTGTATGAATATAGAAAAGAACTGTGTCTCTGAGCTGTATTGAGAGACACGTAGCACACGTCTTGCTCTCGTGATAGACACTGAAACACTGATACTGAACAGGAAACGCTGTTCTATGCAAAACGAGGTCATGTGATTTTTCCAGCCAATGACAATCATACACATCACAGTCATGACGTCGCACACCCAGCTCACCCTGCTCTATGCTCTAAGCTGATTTGCTGGCCGCCAAAATGGCAGATTGTCACCTAACATATCGCGTGATCGGAAATTTTCGATCAGCTTAAAAATCGTGTCGATTTCAACTTTGTCGATTATAATCGCTCATCTCTATATATTAACCTACTTGGCACATATCTGCCTTCCACTATTTTTCCTGCTGCTTGTCTACACATTCTAATGCAAAATGTGCTATCCGGTGTCAGAAATCTTGGTCTCAGTTGAAGATAATAGGTCCTTCAATAGGATAACGATTCAAAACACACAGCTAAAAACATACAAAAATGACTAAGAGCAAAGCATTGGACTATTTTTATGTGGCTTCTATGAGCCTTGATCTTAATCCTTTTGAACATCTATGGAATGAGCTGAAAATGAAGTCTGAAGAAGGTACATTCACACACGAGACAGCTGGAGCAGTTTGCCCATTAGGAGTGGGCAAAATACTTGTGGACAGGTGAAAAGGTTTCAGAAATCATTTGTTTGCAGTCATTGCCCAATAAAATATTAAGTTAAGGGTAACATCACTGTTGTCCAGGCCAGTTTAAATAGTTTGGTTTTTAAAATGTTTTGATTGATCCACAATTCTAAAGCAATGTCTGATTTTCATTCATTGATTTTTGGTAAATTCAAATGTATTAAAATACTTTTAAGTTTCAAGTTAACTCATTTACCATTATAGGTTTTTCTTTTCTTAACAAGGTACAAAAATTTTTTTCCCCATTGTTTTTTTTATTACAAAACATTGGATGATGCTGCCGGAATAAAGTAAAAAAAAAAAAAACTCATGCTAATATTTGTTCCCTCTACTGTTCCAGCACTGCCACTTTCTTCTGTCTCACCCAGTCTTCTTTATACTTCTTGCTCCCAATGGAGCCTGAGGGAAAATTGATTTTTTTAATTTCTTAATTTAATGCTAAAATTTCCCATTTATAGCAACAAAACTTTATTTTATTTTTATTTTTTGTGTACATACTCTCAAAGTTCAATAAAAAAATTGTGTAAACCCTAAAGTCCCAAACAGAATGCAGTTTGGGGGAGCACCTCAAAGTCACAAAAATTACTGCCCTTTGGGTGGGCATCCTTTTAAACCCTTACCCCCGGGACCCCAGTTTTGGCCCCTGACAGACCCCATTTTTTGAAATCTGTCATTGTCACTTTTGTGAAATAACTTTTTGACACTTTAACCTACCCTTATTCGAGATTTTTTTTCTCGGGGACACATTGTGCTAAAGATATAAAAAAATTTTGCCAAAAAAAATATCGTTTATTTTGTAAAAATATCAAATTAGTAAAAAATTTCCCAAATTTTCAAACTTAAAAAATTTTCTCTGTAAGACGATAGTTTTTCCACTCAAAATATTTTAAACTCATCTCCATATGTCTGCGTATTTTGGCATCATTTTTTTTAATTCCCTTTTTTTTTTTGGGACTTGGGGGGCTTATAAATTTAGTATAATTTTAAAATTTTTCAAAAAAATTCAATATACATATTTTTAGGGACCAGTCCAGTTCTAACTCTTTGATTGACCAAATTTAGATACCCCATAAATGCCCTCACTAAAGAAATACCCCCCTTAAATATTCAAAAGCTTTTTTAGAAAGTTTTTAACCCATTGGGGTTTCACAGAAATTAAAGAAAAGTGGAAGTGAAATTTCAAAATTTCACTTTTTTTTAGATTTTCAATATTTAAATGCATTATTGACAAAAATGGGTAAATGTGATCAGGGAAATGCAAAAATTTGATCCCAAATTCTGCCGTTTTCAGAGATACCCCCTTTGTGGCCCTAGTCTTTATTTGGCTAACCACAACCCCCAGATAGGGGGGCCCCTACTGGCTCGGGGCCCCATTTTCATTACAATTTTATTTAGGGGCCATTCAGGGGGGGGCGGACACCCTAAGGCCCAAAAAACGAATAAATCCCCCAAAAAGACCCCATTTTGGAAACAAAAACCCTTACGGAATATATCCAGAGGTTTTGGAGTATATCTCCCCACAGCGTTTCAAAATTTTTTTTTAGCGTTCGCTCTGAAAAAAAAAAAAAATAAAAATTTTTTTCTAATAATCTGAAAATTTTAGCTGAAAAATTTTAATTTTTACAAAGAATCTTAAAAAAAGCCCCAAATTGTGTTACGCAACTTCCAATTTTGGAATACCCACATGTGGTGTAACCTGTTTGGCGCGGGCGGGGGGTACAAGGGAGAGTCCTATTTGATTTGGGGCGCCAGTATTGGGGGGGCCTTTGGCACTCAACCCCAAAGTATAAAACGGGTAAAAACCTTCCAGAATTGCCCATTTTATTAAACACCCTCGGATCCCCCTAAGGGGTATTTTGCTTTTTGGGCCACGGGTGTTCCGTATTTTTTTTTACTTTGGGCCAGGGAAATGGAGGGGGGAAACGCATTTCCCCGCCATGATTTTGGGGTTTATTTTACGATTGCCATACGGGAAAATGATGGGATAACTTACTATGGGGGGCACAATTTCAATGATAAAATTTTATATAGTTTTTTATTTTTATTTCTTTTAACAAAAGAAGCGATTTTTTTTAAAAGTCTTTTTTAAATTTTTGTATTCTGACAGCCCCTAACTTTTTTAATTTTTTTGCATAGGAGCTGCTTGGGTTGTTTTTTACAGAGATTTATTTTTTATTGATACCATTAAGGGGGCATAGATGCTTTTATCACTTTTTATTTAAGGTTTTTTGTGAACTTTTGTACAAAAAACACAATCCTGGGGAGTGTTTTTTTTTTTAATTTTTTTCAGTCATGTCGTATAACTGCATACTAGTTTTTTCCAGCAGGTTGATAATTAAGCGATACCACTTTGTATATTTGTTTTAAAGTTTTAAATGCTTTTACACAAAAAAAAACATTTATTTGAAAAGGGAAAAAATTTTTTTCATCACCCGTTGAGACCCAAAATTTTTTTTTTTCGGGATGAGTTGAGTTTTTTATTGTTTAAAATTTTTGGGGGGGAAAAAACTTTTTTGATCGCTTTTTTAAAAATGTTTTGTGGGAAGGTAGGGGGAAGAAATACTGCAATCTGCAGTGTTTTTTTTTTTTTTATTTTTTTAAAAGCTTCACCTGCAGTATCCTGACAAGTTAGTTTTACCTGTGGGGTTTAGACATTTCGGGGATACCCAATTTTAAGTCTTTTTTTTTTTTGAAAGCAAAATTTTTTTTTAAAAAAAAGTGTTTTTTTTTGTGTAAAACAATCTTTAAGCATCGCTATTTCAATAGCCAAACTTTTTTAAATTTTTCCGTATACAGAGCTTTTAAGGGCTTTTTTTTTTCGGGATAACTGCTTTTTAATTGGGATCACTTTTTGTTATATAGTTTTTGATTACTTTTTTACTCCCTTTTTTTATTATTCTGTACATTTTTTGAGGGGGTTTTTTTTCGGCTTCCCGTAGGGTTATTAACATGACGATTTTTGGTGGGGCCAAAAGCATCGCGAACCAAAAAAGGTCTTATTTATTTTTTAAAATTTTTTAGGGGGATTGGCGTTTGTAAAGGGGAAAAGGGCGAGTACTGTTTTTATTTTATTTTTTGGTTTTTGTTTTTCTTACACTTTTTTTTTTAAATTTTTCATACTTTTTACCTTTTCCCCCCAAAATTCAGCAAAGGGAAACACATACATTTTATTTACCTGGGGCTCCATGGGAACTGCTGTCACCTGCCCCCAATGCCTTGTGGGGCGGCTCACCAGACAACCCGGAAGCTGTCATCACTCCGGGCTGTCTGGGAGGAGATTCAGTACCGGCCTCGCGCGTTACTGCCGAATCGGGGGGGCAGCGGCCACTCCCTGCCGCCCCAAAACCCATTTGCGACCACGATGTCGCGACATCGGGGGGTTTTCCCCCGCCCGGAGCGCACTCCGCCGGGGGGGACGGCAGATCCAGCGGTAATAATTTTCCCCCCCCGGTTTTGGGGGGGCCCCCGGGGGGACTCATACAGCAATTTGCGGGAACCCCCCCCGCATTGCCCGGGGTAGGCAAATTCGGTAAGGGGGTTTAAAGAGGGGTTTCTGTAGAAAGAAAATACATTATTGGAGCCAGGGTAGTTAAAAAAAGGAAAAAAACTGATTTTTATCTAGCCGTTACCCACTGCTGCTGCTCTGAAATTCCTGGCAATCCCTTCGTCTTCACTTCCAGACTCTCATCCTGACATGCTCCATCCACTTACAGTGGAACGCAAGCCTCGCCATCATATCAAGATGAGAACCCAGAAGTGAAGGGTAGTAGACCACTGGGAACTTTATAACAGCAGTTACAGAAAATTTTGAGTTTCTTATTGTACATTTTTTTTTTAAACTATAAAAGCCCATCTACCAACGGTAAGGGCCTCAAACCAATGGAACCTACCTATAATATTACCTCTTTTGGTGTCTATTCGACTCCACATTTCAGGGAGAGAAGATTCCAGCTATAACCTGATCTGAATAAAAAAACCTGTGCAAATCGGTGGAGTGCAAAAACCAAGATGGGGCCAGCCACTTCACCATGCAAACAGTCTAAAACAAAATCTGGTCAGCTATCCATTTTGAAAATAAAAAATTAGGTGCACCCCCGGGTTGGGGCAGAAAAAGAAATGAAACACAAACAATATCACCACCCCACTCCAGAGCGGGACAAGGAAAAGATTGCCCCAATCAGCTTTGGAATATGATCTTCAGGATGCAGGGCATCTGATTCAGGGGTCCTTGTCAATTGGGACTTGAGTGGCCTATGAGGCTGCTTGGCAGATCTGGGCTTATTCGGTCTTGACTTTGAGTGATGTCATTTCTTATGAGGATACTGTAGGTGCCCTGTTGTGTTGGTGTGGGCAGAGAAAGAGGATTTGTCAGTGTCTAGAGTATCTCGATTTTTTGTGGCCTTAGCGTGTGGTTTTAAGATCCATCAGATGCTATTAAAGATTTTGTGGTGGGGCGAGCTTTACAGGGCTACGGGTGCAGAAGAAGTAGGAAAAAATGAAGTTGCCCCTTTTCATTTTAATTGCTGGAGGGTTGGGGGGAATGTTTTGGGGAAAATGTTGGATTATTTCATTTGGCCTTCTTGTTGGCCGCTTTTGGAGCATTTTGAAATGTCATATACAATTTAAAACAAAGTTTAAAACACTAAAAAAAATACACATACCCCTTTTCCACTACTGACATGAATTTAGAATAAACTTTACCCGTTTTTTGGTCAATTAGGATTTATCAAAAAATTGTTTATATTTTCCGAATGCCAAATAATGAGAGAAGAATTTTTAAAAGGGATTTTTATTACCTTCTCAAAGTCAAAAATTAAAAACATGTCATTAGTATTTGTAGCATTGCCCTAAACTGCATGATTTGGGGGAAACCTTTTGTATCCTTTCCGAAAACTTCCACAATAGTTGGTAGGAATTTTTTTTTTTCCCTTGACAGAACTGGTGTAGCAGTGAATGAGCACCCCCCACCCTCGGGGGCCCGCTGGCGGGTGCTCCGTTTCCCATCCCCCCC
>JAODAL010064074.1:0-18908 GCA_025379985.1 Phyllomedusa bahiana
AATTAGGGCCCAGTGTGAGAAAGCTGGGTCTCCCTCAGAGGTCATGGGTCTTCAGCAGGACAATGACCCAAAACACTTCAAAAAGCGCTAGAAAATGGATTAGAGAGAAAGCACTGGAGACTTCTAAAGTGGCAGCAAGAGTCCAGACCTGAATCCCATAGAACACCTGTGGAGAGATCTCAAAAATGGCGGAGAAGGCCCTTCAAATCTCAGGAGCTGGAGCAGTTTGCCAGAGAAGAATGGTCTAAAAATCCAGCAGAGCGTGTAAGAAACTCATTGATGGGGACCCGGAAGCGGTTGTTCGCGTTATTTTGGCTAAAGGTTGTGCTACCTAGTATTAGGCTGAGGGTGCCAATACTTTTGTCCGGCTCATTTTTGAAGTTTTGGGTGAAATGATCAATGACTTGATTTTTGCCTCATTCTGTTTTGTGTTTTTTCATTGCAAGCAAAATAAATGAAGATAATAATACCAAAGAATCTGTGACTGCAATCATTTTCAGAAAGAAACTGAGTATTATCTGACAGAATTGCAGGGGTGCCAATACTTTTGGCCACCACTGTATCAATAGGGTCTTTATTGGCAATATCATGGTAGGCATGCATGTATCAATAGGGTGTTATTGGATACATTGGGGCAGATGTATCAATAGGGTCTTATTGGATACATTGGGGCAGATGTATCAATAGGGTCTCATTGGATACATTGGGGCAGATGTATCAGTAGGGTCTCATTGGCTACATTGGGGCAGATGTATCAATAGGTTCTCATTGGCTACATTGGGGCAGATGTATCAATAGGGTCTTATTGGATACATTGAGGCATGATGGTTATCAATATGGGTCTTATAATGGGATATAATTGGGGCTGAGTGTATCAACAGGGTCTTATTGGATACATTGGGGCAGATGTATCAATAGGGTCTCATTGGATACATTGGGGCAGATGTATCAATAGGGTCTTTCATTGGGCAGTATCAATCTAAGATCGGGGCAGATGATCAAGGTCTATTAGGTACATTGCAATGTATCAATGGTCTTATGATCATTGGGGCAGATGTATCATAGGCTTATGGTACATGGGCAGATGTATCAACAGGGTCTTATTGGATACATTGGGGCAGATGTATCAGTAGGGTCTTATTGGATACATTGGGGCAGATGTATCAATAGGGTCTTATTGGATACATTGGGGCAGATGTATCAATAGGGTCTTATTGGATACATTGGGGCAGATGTATCAAGAGGGTGTTATTGGATACATTGGGGCAGATGTATGAAGAGGGTCTAATTGGACATTGGGCAGATGTACATATGGGTATTGGATACATTGGGCAATGTATCAATAGGTCTTATGTATGGGCAATGTCATAGGTTATTGGATATATTGGGGCAGATGTATCAATAGGCAGATCTTAATGGATATATTGGAGAGGTCAGGCTAATGTATCAGTATGGGTCTTATTGGCTACATTGGGGCAGCACAATGTGATCGAGTAGGGTCTTATTGGCTACATTGGGGCAGATGTATCAGTAGGGTCTTATTGGACATTATAGTACTTTTCAATTCAAAGGGAAGAGCAACGGTACAAAAAACAAAAATTGGGTATAAAATACTGATTAGGATCCGACGAGTGTTTTATCCTCTGCCGTGTACATGCAGCCTTATAATGAGCCTCCTGTGTAATACTGTTCATAAATCTGGCGCAGGGTGACACTGTCTGGTCTAACCTTACACCATATTTAAGTTGCCTTATCTTATGGTAATAATGGCACCAAAATTTTGGTGCTCACTAAGCCACACCTCCTTTCAACTAAGACCACACCTCTTTGTCGAGGCCACGCCCCTTTGTCAGATGAGGCGCAGAAGTGTCTAGAAACTATCTAAAACATATCATACATGTGGTGTAAAGCACGGACAACATTGTTTTTGGCACAATTAGTGCCCGAGTTCTGGCGCAACAACTTTCATACCTCTGGCCATTGTTCATCTGACAATTTGATAGACTGCTTCTGACTGTTACATATTGTTTGATAAATCCTCTTCCCTGATGAACCTGCTCCATCTACTGGGATATACGTGTAGAAATTCATATTTTATGCTACATATATTTTTAACTATATTTGTCAGGAACTTGTGAATGTATCAGCTTTTGACTCTGTTGTTGCATTATCTTTATTCTTCTTAATGATACACTGAATCAATATATATATATTTGTTTAGATTAAGGGTCTCTGTGCGATTGGTAAGTTCCAGCTCGGGGTCGCCCTTACCAGGGCAGTTACCCCGATATAGCTGGGCATAGTCTCCCTTTCTTTTTTAGGGGGAGACTAGGGTCAGTTTACTGTTTTTTTGTCCAATAAAAGTTGTATTTTACCTGGAATAAGGTCTCTAAAGGGGGAGTCAAAAGTTCTAGGACCCCTTTTATTTGAAAAATGTATAATCTGAATCCCCCAGAAAGTAATGGGTGAGGGGGCCTATCTTTTAGGCTGTGTCTGGAACATGGCCGCCATCTTGGAAGCCATAATATTGGATCAAGGGCAAGTTTTTCCAATGGGAAGGTGGTCATGTAACCAGAATTTTCTTACAAATCACCAAAATTTGCAACATCCCTTGCGGTTCAGAAAGTTGCAGCAGCAGCGATTTGCTGTGTTCATTGTGTTGTCCCTGGTACTGAGCACAGAGCTGAAGGCGCCGGATCCACTCATTAGGAAGCCCCATGAGAACTTTCCGTGTTGATAAGTTTTGAACCACAGGAGATATTGCAGATCTGATTGCAGCACCTTGAGCTTCAGCACCAGGGACAACGCACTGAGCACAACAAACGGCTGCGGTGGTTGCTGCAACTTTCTGTGTTGATAACTGAACCACAAGAGATGTTGCAAATCTTGGCAGCTGATTTCCGAGACAATCCCGGTCTTCTTTGATCGGCTACACGACCAGCTTCCCATTGGAAGCCAAGATGGCGACTTTCAAGATGGCGGCCATGTTCTGGACATAGCCTAAAAGACAGAACCTCTCACACATTACTTGCTGGGGGATTCAGATAGGTCATTTTCCCTTTCGTCTCTGAAATAAAAGGGAGTCCTGGGAGTCCTGACTCTTGTATTTTGTAAACTCTATATCCAGATTCTATCAGACTATATACTGCTGGAGCAGCCGCCATGTGTAAGATGATGGAGGATGTACATGTGAACTCTGTGCTTAGAATATCTCATCCTGTGTCTTGCAGGAGGTGCGCTTTACCAACCAGTTACAATGGTAACATCCCAGGGACAAGTAGTGACTCAAGCGATCCCACAAGGAGCAATCCAGATCCAAAATGCACAGGTAAATGTATATGGCGCGTCAGAGCGATGAGGAATGGGTGCGAGCGACCTTGCAGGAGAAGACGTGCTTGCTGCTCCGATATCCTGATATGATTCTCATAGCCGACTCCTTTCCTCTTCACCGAAGTGAAAAAAAAAAAGCAACAATGCTCAAAACAGGCACATGCACATAAGCACTGCGTATTGCTGCAAAGGGGCCCCCCCCAAGGGGAAAAAACCCCTACCGGGGGGATAAACACAGATGTGATATATAGGGGGGTTTTTAAAAATAGAGGAGAAAGGGGCTCTGGAAAATTTTAGGGGTTATTTTGGGGGAAGGGGGGGGGAGAGCTGAGCTCTGTGGGTATATAGGGTTTTATGATAGAGGAAAAAGGGGTGAACTCTTTATATCTAGGGTTATAATGAAAAAGGGAGAAACCCGAACCCCCTGTGATATAAAGGGGTTTTAATGGGAAAGGGAAAAGGGGCTGAGCTTTTAAAATAGGGGTTTTAATAAAATGAGGAGGGAAACTGACTCGGGGAAAATATAGGGTTTTATGTTAAAGGGGAGAAAGCTGAGCTCTGTATATATAGGGTTAAAATGATAGAGGGAAAAAGGTGACTCTGGTTTATAAAATAGGGTTTTTATGAAGAAGGGGAAAGGGGCCCGGGCTCTTGATATATAGGGGTTTTATGGGGAGGAGAGGAAACTTTAGCTCTGTGATATATAGGGGGTTTTATATAGGGAAAAAGGGCTGAGCTCTGTGATATATAGGGTTATAGATAGAGGGGGAGGAACTGAGCTCCTTTTTAAATATAGGGTTATATGATGAGAGGAGAGAGCTGAGCTCTGTGATATATAGGTTATATGATACGAAGAGAAGAGCTGGCTCTGTGATATATAGGGTTCTATGCTAGAGAGAGGAGCTGAGCTCTGTGATATATAGGGTTTATATGATAAGAGGGAGCTGAGCTCTGTGATATATAGGATTATATGATAGAGGAGCTGAGCTCTGTGATATATAGGGTTATATGATAGAGGGAGAGAAGCTGAGCTCTGTGATATATAGGGTTATATGATAGAGAAAAGAAGCTGAGCTCTGTGATATATAGGGTTCTATGATAGAGGAGAGGAGCTGAGCTCTGTGATATATAGGGTTATATGATAGAGGAGAGGAGCTGAGCTTTGTGATATATCAGGTTATATGATAGAGGAGAGACCGGGCACATTTCTATCATAAACCAGGAGATAAGCAGAGTCAGAGGTGTCTGGCAGCTGCTTCTCCCCCTGCATAAACCTGTCAGCCCATCAGTGGAACAGTGCAGACAGATGATTGCAGCTCTGACCTAAAATGATTAGTTAAAGCTGCATATTGACCTCCTCTGCTTCATACTAATCTGATATATGAAGGTTTGCTTAGAATCTTTATGAATTTGCACGGGTATACCTGGATTGAAATAGGGGCAGTTTCCCCCTTTCTCCTCCCTTTGGAAATTGCATTTCTGGGTTCCTTACTGCTTTTTTAGGAACATAGGACATAACTTCATGGATATAGGAGTCTGTGAACAGGAGCAGACCCATTGACTGCTATAGGAGAGTGTTGTGGGCATGCTCTGTGACCTGGGAAAAAGTCAGTGTGCAGGGAGGGGGGAGCTGTGACTGGTGGATCCTGTGTTATCTATATATAGGTGTTACCTGTCAGTGTAATTCTCCCTGTGATGAGGAGACTGCAGAGAAGTGATCTCTACAGAACAGGAGGTGTCAGTCTATAGTGAATGGTGGATCCTGTGTTATATATAGGTGTTACCTGTCAGTGTAATCCTGCCTGTGATGAGGAGACTGTGGGGCAGTGATCTCTACAGAACAGGAGGTGTCAGTCTATAGTGAATGGTGGATCCTGCGTTATCTATATATAGGTGTTACCTGTCAGTGTAATCCTGCCTGTGATGAGGAGACTGCGGGAAGTGAATCTCTACAGAATCAGAAAGTCAGTCATAGTGATAGGTGGATCCTGTGGAAATTATACTATATATATAGTGTCACTGTCATTAAATCCTGCCTGTGATGAAACGACTGCAGGGAAGTACTCTACAAAACAGGGGGTGTCATCTTAGTGAATGGGGGATCCGTGTTACTAAATGGGTCACCTGTCAGGTAACCTCCCTGTGATGGGGGGAGACGGGGGAAAGTGTTCTCTGCAGAAAAGGAGGTGTCAGTCTCATAGTGAATGGTGGTCCTGTTTTATCTATATTAGGTTTTTATGTCATGTAACCCTCCCGTGATAGAAGACTGCAGGGAAGTGATCTCTACAGAACGAGGTGCAGTCTTATAAATGGTGGATCCTGGTTATCTATAAGGTTAACCGTCAGTGTAATCCTCCCGGGAGGAGGAGACTGCGGGGGAAGGATCTCTACAGAACAGGAGGTGCATCTAATGAATGGTACCCTGTGTTATCTATATATAGGTGTTACCTGTCAGTGTAATCCTGCCTGTGAGGAGGAGACTGCGGGGAAGTGATCTCTACAGAACAGGAAGTATCAGACTTTTATTAGGCCTAGTGGCCAAAGTGAAAACTGCAGGATTTCAGGGGAAAAAAATAATGCTACTGATATAAAAAAAATAATAAAAAGTATTTTTAATTTATTTAAAAATGTGTTTAAAATGAGTAAAGCAATAGGTCGCTTTCCGATGACACCTTCCCTTTAAGGTGACTTTGTGGCTGCAGCGGCAGTAGTGTTGTATGTGTGCCCGCTGCTCCATTTCCATCACTCTGCAGTAACCACACCTGTCAGGATAATTGTCAAACAATGTACAATGATGTTAGGAACATCCGAGCTCCACAGAGACCCCCGGTAGAATATGAGCGGCTGGTCGCGTCTCGGGGGCCGTCCCCAGGCACTCGCTACACGGCCAGGAGCTTATTTGTAGCTGCTCTTTGGAGGAGGAAGGCGCTGGCAGAATTGGCGGCCTGTGTTTCACCTCTGCAAGAAATTGAATGATGGATGAAGAGCTATAAACCTGTCTGGGATGCCGGCTTTGTTTATGTCCATAACTGTGCTTGATGGGCTGCTGAAATCCATTCATAAGTGAAGCTGCCGGACGGCACAGTGGGGCCCCGGAGAGCAAACTTTTCCTGCAGATAAATCACATTTTCATCAAAAAAGTTTTTATTGTTCTCCGGAGGGGCCGGGAGGAGGTGAATGTGCGCATCCTTAGAGGAACCGGGGGTATGAGACGGCTTGTTACCTACATACCCACTACTGAGCGGGGCCTATAGATCACTGTGCAGGACACACGGACGGCCACGTAAGGATCTTATTACCAGCACACACAATATCACGCCTGCTCCTCCTCAGTGGAGATGCATTGACTGCGTTATCACCGTTATCCTCCACCAAGATCATATCCTGGTGCAGATCCTGGTGAGGGACTCGCCCAAATTATACAACATGAATCCCGCCACTTGCCCTGTAGAGATGAGATAAAAATGGCCGCACACGACCTATGATTTCTTACGGCACTGTACACATTGGATAAAAACACTTGTGCGCTTGGCTGGGGTAAGAAACCTTGTGGGCAGCTTAAAAATTTGATCCAGTCAAGCCCTCATCCAGAAGGAATAGTGCCCCCTGTAGGTGGATGCCCAGTAACTCAATGTCTGGTTGAAGAGCAATAGAGACAGAGTTAGTTTCCAGAGCCCACCAGTGGAGTTGACTCTTGGGGTCACCAGTGGAGATGATTCTTGGGGCCACCAGTGGAGTTGACTCTTGTGGCCACCAGTGGAGTTGGTTCTTGGAGCCACCAGTGGAGCTGATTCTTGGGGCCATCAGTGGAGATGATTCTTGGGGCCACCAAGTGGAAGATGTCTTGGGTCACCAGTGGAGATGATTCTTGGGGGCCCCCAGTGGAGTTGACTCTTGGGGCCACCAGTGGGGATGATTATTGGAGCCACAGTGGAGCTGTTCTTGGGGCCATCAGTGGAGATGATTCTTGGGGCCCACACCAGTGGGGAATGTATTCTTGGGCCAAACCCGTGGAGATGATTATTGGGCCACCAGTAGAGTTGATTATGGGGTCCAGCAGTGGAGTTGATTCTTGGGCCACCAGTGGAATTGATTCTTGGGGTCACCAGTGGAGATGATTCTTGGGGCCACCAGTGGAGTTGACTCTTTGGGTCACCAGTAGAGTTGATTATTGGGGCTACCAGTGGAGATGATTCTTGAGGTCACCTTTTCCAAGGGAGCATTACCTTTAAAGTTGGCTGCATACATCATATAAATGTAGGCCAAACCGGCTGTCCCTCCGACCTGTATGGGGTCTCCTGACTGTCTCATGACAAAGGCTGTTGGGAGAGAAAAAGATTGGGCAATTGGATTGTATTAAGCTGGTACAAGAGGAGTCTGGAGGAGACAGAGGAGTCTGGGGGAGAACAGAGGAATCAATAGGGGGAAAGATGAGTCTGCAGAAGTCTGGAGGGGAGAGAAGAGTCTGGAGGAGGTCAGAGGAGACTTGAGGAGTATGGGGGAGAACAAAGGAACCTTAATGAGACAAGAGGGGTCTGAAGGAGAGGGGAGGGCCTGGAGGGGAGAGAAGGGTCTGGAAGAGACAGTGGAGTATGGAGGAGAGTAGATGAGCCTGGATGAGACAGATGGGTCTGGATGGAAGAGTAGGGCCTGATAGGCAGAGGAGTCTGGAGGGAGGACAGAAGGGCCTGGAGTAGACAGAGGAGTCTGGAGTAGACAGAGGAGTCTGGAGTAGACAGAGGAGTCTGGTGGGGACAGAGGAGTCTGGTGGGGACAGAGGAGTCTGGTGGGGACAGAGGAGTCTGGTGGGGACAGAGGAGTCTGGAGGGGACAGAAGAGTCTGGAGGGGACAGAAGAGTCTGGAGGGGACAGAAGAGTCTGGAGGGGACAGAGGAGTCTGGAGGGGACGGAAGAGTCTGGGGGACATTCAGTACATGTATGCTCATCAGAACTGAGCATGCATGCTTTAGGGGGCTCTGGAGAGAGCGGTCAGCAGCACAGTTATATAATGTACGTCAGCAGCGTAAGGGCCCAACCAGCTGGATCTCTGTAAAGAGAATCGGAGCCTTTCATAAGTTATAAAGGATCGATACATCAGGTTCTTGTTTCTGCCGGTTACTGCAGCCTCCTGAGGCGTCAGGGAGGTGAGCGGTGCCTTAGTACATGAGGTCCTCGGGGATGAGCTGTTCGTCCATCTTCATGCAGACTCATCGCGCCGCGTCATTAATGTTTGCGACGCATATTTCAATTTTCACCTCATAGACTGTGTTTGCGAAGCTGCAGTAAATTAACTACACTTCTAAGAAATTTCACTTGTATCCAATTACGAAAGGACCTAACACTTAGTGCGATGCCCGAGAGCCGCCACCGGCGAGGACTGAGCTGCAAAACCGAACATGTGAAAAATAATGCAACATCAACAACAAATGAGACTCTGAGGGATCTGGAGCTGCGGAGAGGACGATGCCCGAGAGTCGCCCATGATGCTCCGTCCTGGCTGCGAGGTCCTCAGGCCGATGAAGGCAGCACCACACGGAGGAGGCTATGGACAGTGTCTAAGTGCCGAGTAATGAAACCATAGGCTGTGTCGTCCAGACGCCCATAAACTGACTGAGTGCCCGCGGCAGGGCCTGGAATCCATCAGGAGACGTCTGACCGAATAATCACGGCCCATATACCTGGCTGTACCACACTGCAGACTGCGGCGGTGCTATATTCATAACGTACTGATTCAGAAGTCCGGCTCCAGCTAGGAGTAGTATTCCAGATATAGGCCCATATACCTGGCTGTACCACACTGCAGACTGCGGCGGTGCTATATTCATAACGTACTCATTCAGAAGTCCGGCTCCAGCTAGGAGTAGTATTCCAGATATAGGCCCATATACCTGGCTGTACCACACTGCAGATTGCGGCGGTGCTATATTCATAACGTACTGATTCAGAAGTCCGGCTCCAGCTAGGAGCAGTATTCCAGATATAGGCCCATATACCTGGCTGTACCACACTGCAGACTGCGGCAGTGCTATATTCATAACGTACTGATTCAGAAGTCCGGCGCCAGCTAGGAGCAGTATTCCAGATATAGGCCCATAGTTCTCTGCTCTCTGACTACTCCTTTATAACAGCTGGATTTCTAATGTTCTGACACGAAGCTCCAAAACCCCTGCTTCTCTTTACACAACCAGCTAATTGAGAAAATTCTAGGGGGCAACATACAGAGGATGTATTCAGTGGGAGCTGTCTAGTCCTGTATGCAGAGAGCTCCCCCTAGAGGTGGCTATAAAGCCCCTGTATTCTCCCTGTATGGTTGTCAGGAGCAGACGGACGGGCAGACTCAAGGGATAGGGATCATACGAGTTTGCCCGATGGCTGATGTCCAACACTGGGCCCCGCAGACTGCAGAAAGATGGTGTAGCGCCTCCCCATGGACAGCAGTGATCTTCTATCATGGTAATGAGTAAATAATGATAATGAATGTAGCGTCATTAGGAGCTAGATTAGCGTAATTAGTGCACAAATGAAGATATGTCATTTATTTACTGTATTCATTGATGTAGCGCTGACATATTCCACAGCTCTGTACTGAGGTTATTTACATTGCTCCTTGTCCCCAGTTGGGCTCACAGTCTACATTCCAGATTAACCTAATAAGATGTTCATGGGGTGAAACCAGAGGAATCCCATATATACAGGGGGAGAAGATACAAACTCTTTGCTGATGGTGTCCTTGGTGAAATTTGACCCCAAGACCCCAGCACTGCAAGATAACAGTGCTAACCACTGAGCCACCATGCTGCACCATGCTAACCACTGAGCCACCATGCTGCACCATGCTAACTACTGAGCCACCATGCTGCACCATGCTAACCACTGAGCCACCATGCTGTACCATGATAACCACTGAACCACCATGTTGCATAATGCAAACCACTGAGCCACTATGTTGCTACATGCTAACCAGTGATCCACCATGCTAAGCACTGAGCCGCTGTGCTGCACCATTTTCACCACTGAGCCACTGTCTTGCACAGTGCTAACCACTGAGCCACTTTGCTGCACCATGCTAACCACTGAGCCACCTCGCTGCACCATGCACTGTCTTGAATCATTCTAACCACTGAGCCACAGTACTGCACCATGCTAACCACTGAGCCACAGTACTGCACCATGCTAGCCACTGTACTGCACCCTGCTAACCACTGAGCCACTGTTGTGCATCATTCTAAGCACTGAGTGACTGTGCTGGACCAGGTTAACCACTGAGCCACTGTGCTGCACCATGCTAGCCACTGAGCCACTGTGCTGCACCATGCTCACCACTGAGCCACTGTGCTGTACTATGATAACCACTGAGCCACCTTGCTGCACCGTGCTAACCTCTGAACCACTCTGCTGCGCCGTGCTAACCACTGAGCCACAGTGCTGCACCATGCTAACCACTGAGCCACAGTGCTGCACCATGCTAACCACTGAGCCACTGTGCTGCACCATGCTAACCACTGAGCCACTGTTCTGCACCATTCTAACCACTGAGCCACTGTGCTGCACCATTCTAACCACTGAGCCACTGTGCTGCACCATGCTAACCACTGAGCCACCGTGCTGCACCATTCTAACCACTGAGCCACTGTGCTGTACTATGATAACCACTGAGCCACCTTGCTTCACCATGCTAACCACTGAGCCACCGTGCTGAACATAATTGATAAATCGCTGACATTTTACATTTTTGTCCCTCTTCAGCAGTGCATTTGCTGATAATATATACAACGTCTTCTCATATATTTGTATTATTCTCTGAGTTGCTTCTGGTGGCAGCTACCGGAGCCCACAATGGAGCAGCTGCAGGGACTTCAGTGTCCGGTCACTGTCCTCCTTGGGGCCACAGATGCAGTTGCAGCAGCCTACAGTGTAGCACCTAGCCTGCCGCATGGAGGGGCTGTGGGGAGTCCGGGCAGGTTGGGGCCATAGATGCAGTTGCAGCAGCCTACAGTGTAGCACCTTGCCTGCCGCATGGAGGGGCTGTGGGGTGTCAGGACAGGTTGGGGCCACAGATGCAGTTGCAGCAGCCTACAGTGTAGCACCTTGCCTGCCACATGGAGGGGCTGTGGGGTGTCAGGGCAGGTTGGGGCCATAGATGCAGTTGCAGCAGCCTACAGTGTAGCACCTTGCCTGCCGCATGGAGGGGCTGTGGGGTGTCAGGGCAGGTTGGGGCCATAGATGCAGATGAAGCAGCCTACAGTGTAGCACCTTGCCTGCCACATGGAGGGGCTGTGGGTGTTCAGGGCAGGTTGGGGCCATAATGCAGTTGCAGCAGCCTACAGTGTAGCACCTTGCCTGCCGCATGGAGGGGCTGTGGGGTGTAGGGCAGGTTGGGGCCACAGATGCAGTAGCACACCTACGCTTAGAAGGTTACACTACTTATGGAGGTGGGGTGCACCTTGCCTATAGAGAGACGGTTGCAATGGTCCCGTACAGTGAACCTGCCTGCCGCATGGAGGGGCTGTGGGGTGTTAGGGCAGGTTGGGGCCATAGATGCAGTTGCAGCAGCCTACAGTGTAGCACCTTGCCTGCCGCATGGAGGGGCTGTGGGGTGTTAGGGCAGGTTGGGGCCAGATGTCAGACACTGCTGCTATAGAAGGTTACATAACTTATGGATGGGCTGCACCTTGCCTTAGAGGAGACGGTCAGCAATGTGTCCCCGTCCGGATGTGGACGATCCTCTGCTTGGACTATTTGTGAGGATTATCTGTCAATGACCCGACCTGCAGGAGTCGCCCGTCTATAGGTGATCACATGGTCTTCCTCACTTCATGTCTGCCGTCGCCATGGAAACCACGATGCTATTGTGAGCCGGGGGGGGGATCCGAAAGCGGTCGTCATGGCAACACATATTGTCTTTTTAAGCCTGACTTCCTGAGAAGAAAGAGCAGCTTAGAAGATAAAGTTTCACAAAGCCGCCGGCATGCGGGAAGGACAGTCCCACGAGGCGCAGTCCGTACGGAGATGGAGAACAGGGGCCGCCGCACGTGCTCGAGCGTCACACCGCGGGCAACCCCGACCGGCCATGCATGGAGTGTATAGAAGTGCAAAAGTCCCATGCAGCGGTGCTTCATCCGTGACCACAGGCACAAGATCCACCAACAATGTTAGGTCTGAGGTGGTGACCGGGAGACCATCCCCTGATATCTGACACAAGGGGGAACAGGGACTGGAGAGGTTAGATTGCAGCCAGTAAGTTGTTTCCAAAGAAAGTTTTGTGTGACCGCTTATCCCGCCCTTACATTGGTTTCCACCAAACCAAACTTTCCCAGGTCACCCATTTCCGGAAAATTATCTCCAGTTTATAGCAAAAGTCATAGAAAGGATTGTAGCCTAATGCTCCAGACAGCACCGCTTTTCTCCATCCTGGGCACAGGGGCAGGAACAGCTCTCCTGGAGACTAGGGAGCAGAGTAAACACCCACTGGGCCCTGGGGATGGTGGGACTGGGGTGGCTTGTCAGGAAGAAAGGATAAGAAAGAGGCAGAAAGCAAGAGGCCCCAAGAATCAACTGCACTGGTGACCTCAAGAGTCACCTCCACTGGTGGCCCCAAGAATCAACTCTACTAGTGGCCCCAAGAATCAACTCCACTGGTGGCCTCAAGAGTCAGCTCACTGGTGGGCCTCAAGAATCATCTCCACTGGTGGGCCCCAAGAATCAGCTCCTCTAGTGGCCCCAAGAATCAGCTCCACTGGTGTGGCCCCAAGAATCATCTCCACTGGTGGGAACCAAGAATCAGCTACTCTGGTGGCCCCAAGCATCAACTCTACTGGTGGCCTCAAGATTCAGCTCCACTGGTGGCCCCAAGAATCAGACCCACTGGTGGCCCCAAGAATCAGCTCCACTGGTGGCCTCAAGAGTCAGCTCCACTGGTGGGCCTCAAGAATCATCTCCACTGGTGGGCCCCAAGAATCAGCTCCACTAGTGGCCGCAAGAATCAGCTCCACTGGTGGGCCCCAAGAATCATCTCCACTAGTGGGCCTCAAGAATCATCTCCACTGGTGGGACCAATGGATCACCTCCACTGGTGGGCCCCAAGAATCAGCTCCACTGGTGGGCCCCAAGAATCAGCTCCACTGGTGGCCCCAAGAATCATCTCCACTGGTGGCCTCAAGAGTCAGCTCCACTGGTGGCCCCAAGAATCAGCTCCACTGGTGGCCTCAAGAGTCAGCTCCACTGGTGCGCCCCAAGAATCCTCTCCACTGGTGGGCCTCAAAAATCATCTCCACTGGGGGGCCCCAAGAATCATCTCCACTGGTGGGCCTCAAGAATCAGCTCCGCTGGTGGGCCAAAAGAATCATCTCCACTGGTGGGTCCCAAGAATCAATTTCCACTGGTGGGCCACAAGAATCAACTCCACTGGTGGGCTTCAAGAATTAACTCCACTGGTGGGGCCTCAAGAATAATCTCAACTGTTGGGCCCTAAGAGTCAACTCCACTGGTGGGCCTCAAGAATCAACTTCCACTGGTGGCCCCCAAGAAATCATCTTCACTGTTGAGCCCTATGAATCAACTCCACCGTTGGGTCCCATGAATCACCTCAATTGGTGGGGCCCAAGAATCTTCTCCACTGGTGGGCCCCTCAGAATCATCTCCACTGATGGGCCTCAAGAATCAGCTCCACTGGGGGGCCTAAGAATCAGCTCCACTGGTGGGCCCCAAGAATCAACTTCACTGGTGGCCCCGCGAATCACCCCTTCAAATCAGTCCTTGGGGCCCCCTCCCATGAATCAACTCCACTGGTGGGCCCAGAATCAACTCCACTGGTGGGCCCAGAATCAACTCCACTAGGGGGCCGGTCAGCCCCTTATAATCAACTCCACTAGAGGCCCCAGAATCAACTCCACTGGTGGGCCCCGGAATTCACTCCACTGCTGGGCCCAGTAATCTGCTCCACTGGTGGGCCCCATGAATCAGCTCCACTGGTGGCCCAAGAATCAGCTCCACTGGTGGAGCCTCGAGAATCAAGCTCCACTGGTGGGCCCCAGAATCAGCTCCACTGGTGGGCCCGAGAATCAACTCCACTGGTCCCCGAATCAAGTCCACTGTGGGCCCAGCTCGAATCAACTTCACGGGTTAGGCCCTATAAAGTCATTTCCACTGGTGGCCCCAGGAATCATCTCCACGGGTGGACCCGAGAATCAACTGCACTGGTAGGGCCCAAGATCATCTTCACTGGTGGCCTCAGAATCATCTCCACTGGTGAGGCCCCAATAATCACCTCTACTGGTGGGCCCCAATAATCAACTCCACTGGTTAGCCCCAAGAGTCAACTCCACTGGTGGGCCCCAAGAATCATCTCTCTACAGGTGGACCACAGGAATCAACTCTACTAGTGGGCCTCGAGAGTCATCTCCACTGGTGACCCCAAGAATCATCTCTCTACGGGTGGACCACAGGAATAAACTCCACTAGTGGACCTCGAGAACCATCTCCACTGGTGACCCCAAGAATCAACTCCACTAGTGGACCCCGAGAATCACGTTCACTGGTGGACCACAGGAATCTACTCCACTTGCGGGCTCCAAGAATCACATATACTGGTGGACCGTAGGAAACAACTCCACTGGTGTCTTCAAGAATCAAATTCACTGGTGGGCCCCAAGTATCAACTCCACAGGTGGGCCCCAAGAATAAACTCCATTGGTGTCCCCAAGAATCAAATTCACTGGTGGCATCCCAAGTATTAACTCCACTGGTGGTCCTCGGGAATCAAACCTACTAGTGGATCCCAAGACTCATCTCCACTGGTGGCCCCAAGAATAACCTCCACTGGTGGCTCCAAGAATCATCTCTACTGATTCTCTACTCTACTGGGCCGCCTACCTTCACTATATCCAGCTGACAGGTTTGAGTCCAGATATAGCCAGGAAACATACACATCTGGTTCTAAATCTGCATCTGTCCCTGTGTTTGTCCAGTGGTCCCTTCATCTACATAGAAGTAAAGGGAGATATTTGCCCCCCCATTCCATAGTGTCTTAGGTGGCCGCCTGCTGCGCCCAGTATTATGTGTTTCTTATCTTTTATTTCTTACATACTTACATACTTTCATGAGTTGTACTTCCCTCCATCTGCAGCTTTGTCACACAATATTGGGAATCCCAAGTTTTCAGAATCCTCACCTCTTACCTTAGGATCAATCCGTCCTTTAGTTCAATTGAAATTGTTTCTAGGTACACATTAGAGCAGGAAATTTTGCTTACCTGCAGCTGGATGCAGGATTTCTCACTGCTGCCCCTGGGTAATGTTACCTGCAGCTGAATACAGGATTCCTCACTGCTGCCCTGGGTCATGTGACCTGGAGCTGAATACAGCATTTCTCACAGCTGCCCCCGGGTCATGTTACCTGCAGCTGAATACAGGATTTCTCACTGCTGCCCCTGGGTCATGTGACCTGCAGCTGAATACAGGATTTCTCACTGCTGCCCCTGGGTCATGTGACCTGCAGCTGAATACAGGATTTCTCACTGCTGCCACTGGGTCATGTGACCTGCAGCTGAATACAGGATTTCTCACTGCTGCCCCTGGTCATGTGACCTGCAGCTGAATACAGATTTCTCACTGCTGCCCCTGGGTCATGTGACCTGCAGCTGAATACAGGATTTCTCACTGCTGCCCTGCTTTGGGTTCCATGTGACCTGCAGCTGTATACATGATTCCCCACTGCTGCCGCTGGGTCATGTGACCTGCAGCTGAATACAGGATTTCTCACTGCTGCCCCTGGGTCATGTGACCTGCAGCTGAATACAGGATTTCCCACGGCTGCCACTGGTCATGTGACCTGCAGCTCAATACAGGATTTCTCACTGCTGCCACTGGGTCATGTGACCTGCAGCTGAATACAGCATTCCTCACTGCTGCCCCTGGTTCATGTGACCTGCAGCTGAATACAGGATTCCTCACTGCTGCCACTGGGTCATGTGACCTGCAGCTGAATACAGGATCTCTCACTGCCGCCCCTGGCTCATGTGACCTGCACTCTGAGCTTCTGAAACACACAGTGTGGTTGTGTGACCAAGAAGTGAATCTCTCTATACATTCCTATGAAAGATTCAAAGTTGTCTCATAGGAATGTATAGAGAGACAGACTTCGTATCAGCATCAGAAGCACAGAGTCTATCAGCCAATCAGAGAGCAGATCATGTGACCTCACAGAGACTGTTGCATCAGCCAGAAATCCTGTATGCAGCTGCAGGTAAGGAACGTTACCGGTAAAGTTACAGTGTACCTAGAAGCAATTTCTAATGAACTAAGAGGGGAGTAGAGCTCACAACGTTCTACAGATAGAACATAATCTACAGAAATGTTTCATTAACTCCTCTAACCCTTTGCTCTCCGAGCTTGTATTTACCTGATGGTTCCTCCACAATCTCCGTTCCTGTCTGACGCTGGATTATTTCCAGGAATTTAGTTTTTCATGTAAATTGAAATAGAAATGTTGCTGATAGTGGGGTCGCCCTTTAAGGTGCGCGGCTTGGCGATTGCGGCGCGGTGTACGGTGGCCGCGAAGGTCCCGTTTTTGCAGGGTTTTATTCTTCTTGCTTTGTGACGTCCATTAGTTCTTATGTTGTTTCCTTCGGGGAGATGTGAATCTGATAGATATAAATATATTTACTATTTTGCCATAGGCAAACTTAAACTCTATCAGTTCTCTATCTATAAAACACTAAAACGTAACTTTTATTATGTATAACTCAACCTCTATACACACTATTTAAAAACCTGATTTCTAACCTCATCATTTAACCCTTCCTACTTCTGAAGGAAGCAATAGCTCCTTTTCTATTATCAAGCCTGGTGGAGCACCACCCACTAACAGGAAAGCTCAATATATACATCTATCTATTAACTCCTGTAGGGGATCCCAAGCCTCCTACTTGGCCAGTCATCCCTAATCTAATGGACACAAAACAAATAAGGCCCCCTTGTGACACCCTCTGCAGCGGGTGACACTTGTAGACAGAGGTGAGAAATCACAATTTAAAACATCATGCCTGACCTCCCCAACATGTTTCACCAGCTAAACTGGCTTCATCAGGGGTTAGAGGTCCGATCACATGTGGTCTAAGCTCATTTCCTTTCATGTTAGGTACACACACTATTCAGGTGCTCACCAATTAGCCACCAGAGAATCCACAAAACCCATTCCCCCTTCCACTCTCCTGCACGCACACTAATAATATGTGCTGCTACATAAACAACAATCATTGGAAGGGGGAGTGGGTTTTGTGGATTCTCTGATGGCTAATTGGTGAGCACCTGAATAGTGTGTGTACCTAACATGATATAAAAGGAAATGAGCTTATACCACATGGGACCGGACCTCTAAACCCTGATGAAGCCAGTTTCGCTGGTGAAACATGTTGGGGAGGTCAGGCATGATGTTTTAAATTGTGATTTCTCACCTCTGTCTACAAGTGTCACCTGCTGCAGAGAGTGTCACAAGGGGGCCTTATTTGTTTTGTGTCCATTAGATTAGGGACGACTGCCCAAATAGGAGGCTTGGGATCCCTTACTGGAGCTAGTAAATTGCTGTATATATAAGCCTTTCCTGTTAATAGGTGGTGCTCCACCAGACTTGATAATAGAAAAAGAGCTATTCCTTCCTTCAGAAGTAGAAAGGGTTAAATGGTGAGGTCAGAAATCAGGTTTTTAAATAGTGTGTATAGAGGTTAAGAGTTATACATAATAAAAGTTACGTTTTAGTGTTTTATAGAGAACTGATAGAGTTTAAGTTTGCCTATGGCAAAATAGTAAATATAGTGATCAGAAGTCACTCTCTGTTCTCTTGCGAGATTCCCAAATTTTTGGATCTGATAGATATAAAGCACATTTCATACTCCGGCTTCTCTGCTGTCCCACAGGTCAATCTGGAGCTGACCTCTCTGCTTGATGGGGGAGATAAAAAGTCTAAAAACAAGCGCGGAGTCCTCCCGAAGCACGCCACCAACATAATGCGCTCATGGCTTTTCCAGCACCTAATGGTAAGAGCCGCTAAGGTCCTCTGCCGGCCCCTGATCTCTGGTCCAGACCTTCTTATATATATATTCACTACATGTATGCAATGACTGAGGGCCCCCGGGATCCACAGGGAGGATTGTTCGAGAGACCGTTCGTGGTGATTCTGGTCTTATACTGGGAATACTGGGAGTATTTGAAGGATATTACTGTAACAATGTGTGGAAGGAAACAGGAGTGTATTACATACACCTGTATATTGATGTTACAGTGTATGCATGGTAGTGGCAGTGTACTGGGGATGCTGGGACTATACTGGGAGTGTGCTCTCAATTTTTTTCCTACATTAAGCCTGATAAATAAGTGTAGACACCAGCTTTGTATAAACAGTATAACACTACAAGAGATATAAGAAACTTTATTTTATAGAAGAAAAACTTAACTTTCTCCATTTACCAAATATCACTCCTCTCCCAAACTCCTAAAAGACAGATTAGCTGACTGAGGGGTGAGCTGCCCAAACAAGTCTATAGAGAGGGAAATGGGGAGAGGAGAAGAAAAGTTTTGTAGGAA
>JAODAL010064075.1:0-18907 GCA_025379985.1 Phyllomedusa bahiana
GCCCTCGCCCCCTTTTAAACCACTAGTTAGTAACTTAATGACATTAAACACAACATTTAGTTTGTGATACATTAGTTACGGTCTCTCCGGCGGTTACTGCTCGATTTAACGTGCAAGTCAGTGGATTAACATAACTTGCAAAATTGATGTTACTGATCCAATCCGATTTAGCTACATAAAAGCGGCCTGGCTGCTATACTACTCATAAACAAAATCTTCTACAGTTAATTGCTTTTAATTCATGCGCACCCATTCTGATTATTTGCATAGCGATAAGTGATTCAGATACTAATTAAAATTGCAAACTGTTAGGATTCTGGGGGAAGGCGCTGAGATCCATGTCTGCGGTAATGCTACATGTGGCTCTTCCTGTTTCTTGCTTTTCTTCTTTTTTCTTAATAAGATTGCACAAGGAAAACAAAGACAATTAATTATATCATTAGTTATTCTTGACTTAATGCAGAGTTTTTCCCCTCAGGTAAATTGTGTATCAGATCATTTATTTCTGCTAGAGTTCTGAATTCCATTATTTCAAAGTAAACAATACGCTCCATATAATTGCTGGTTTAACGTGTATAAGGAAAGTGGGTAAAAAGAGCTAAGGGCCTAACCAGTTGCACAGATAAGAGCTGGCTGGGCATGTGCCAGATCTAGTTGGCACGGTGCTGGGGATGCCAATAAGGCACTTTGCTCTGGCCACAATATTAACATCCATCACTAAGGCAATTAACTAAATATTTTCCCCTTGTCAAGACCAGCAGTAGTTTGGCTAAAGTCCTAGCCCTATATCTAAATAACTTGGCCAAGACAGGGGTCAAAACTTTTTCATTGTGTCCTCACCCCTCCTGGCAGGCTGTAATTATGCTCTCTTAGGGCATGTCCCCACAGCACGGATTGACAGACGGTTTTCGGATTTGAAAGCCATCTGTAGACCGATTGTCAACCTTTTACATTGAGTTAAACAGAAAATCCATGCAGCAGTCACCACCGCACGGATTTTCCACCGGACTTTTTTTACACCGCCGGTTCTGAAAATTTAGAACATGTTCATTCTTCGCCGGTTTTTGGGCAGAACAGGAACATATGGGTGCAAAAGGGGATGGCTTGAATCAGCAAACCACGGGGAAAAGCCGCCCCCTGCGTGCCCAAAAATATTTCACAACCGGTATTTGGTCTTTGCCATGTAAACGCACCCTTAGAGTCTTCCTGTGATTGGGACCTTAAAGCAGATGGAGTCAACTAATCAAAGTATATTTAATCAGGAATAACATTGAAGGGGATTTCTCACTACAATGATTAGCTTTTAACTTATAAGGAAAAAAAATGAAGACTATTATTTTACTGTGTTGAGGAGATAAGTGGGATTTTATCTCTGAGTGCACAAGTTTCTCTTGGTTTCTGACCCTCTCTCTCCTCTCTCTTATCTAATTGCTGGAAGCTGCTGCCTGTCCATGGCGAGTCATTCCCTACTGTGTGTAATCTTTAGGAACAGAGCTTTTTTTTTGACGATAAGGACACGTTTTCACTTCTTAGAGCTCTGTAGTCTTGTGTATTACAGATTTTACATCTCCTGCAGTTATTTTAATGTAACAGGCACAGCTAGAAAGAGCAGAGTTAATATGCCAAAGACTGCTATAAACGGGTCTGAAGCTGCTTGTGATTCTGTGAAACTGCTTGGTGAGAAAAGCCCTTTAAGGAACACCATTGAACACAAGCTGCACAGTTTCTTATATGATAGTGCTACTTTGGTTGCAACCATCAAATGTTGTGTGTAGTTCTAGCCTAAAATGTCCATGTACATGCTGTTGTTGGATCTCATTGATTCTTTAATTAAACTTATTGTGTTCTAATGGTTGGAGATAAACCGGGCTCATACATGCCTGGTGGCTGCTTATACACCCAGTAGCAGAGTTATAGCTAAAAATGTTTTACTCTGATCTTGACCTTAAACCCAGCCCTAATCCTGACCATAACCATAACTGGAGACCTGACAGGGTACCAAGCAAGGTGAGATGTTAATGTAGGTTCCCATCTGAACTGAGGTCACCTTGTCATGGTGGATGGGCCCTTTGATCACAAATGTGTGCTAGGAACCACAGATTTTCATGTATCCAGAAAGCAGCAGAAATGCATTTTAAAATAGTTCATATAATCCTTTTGACTGTGTCTTAGTGTTTGTAGAGTGCTGATGATATATTGCTGCTTGCATTGTATGCTGCCACACCAGCATGCACCTACATCATTTTATTTAAAATTGGTGCGTTTTTGGCACTTTTTTAGGGGAGGGGGGGGGGGGGGTGGACAGAAATACACAGCAATAAATGCTGTGCATTTCTGCAAAACAATGCACCAAAAATGCTCTGTGTGAACCCGTCCTTACTATTTGTAATGAGACAGAAATAAGAAGAAGCTGCACTAAAGTGAGGTTAGTTTGGCCGGCCATTTAGGAGTTTTGTCTCTTCACTGTTGGGGTATGTTCACACGGTGTATTGCAACCCACTGGCCCCATTGACATGCATTGTTCGCGGCAACATGTCAATTCTCCCCCACCACGTACAATACGATCGTATTGGCTCAGTTACACCAGTTCTGTCAGGAGGAATGGGCCAAAATTCCTACCAACTATTGTAAGAAGGGCAATCCTACCAAATACGAATGAAATGTATGGAAACTTTTGACTTGTCAGAAAGTAATAAAAATGCCTTAAAAATTCATATGTGTCTTTTTATATAGTGTATGTAAACTTCTGGTTACAACATATATATGTGACATTTATAACAAACAACAAGTGGACTAAGACTGTGTTGGCCCTAGTGTTGTGTGATACATTTGCAGCTGTGGGTAATCAGACAATCCGTAAAAGGTAGTTGTACAGCGATAATGAGGACCAACAAGGGCGCAGAGCATCCATGCTTAAAAACACTAGAGGCAGGGGAGACTGTTTCAGAGAGTAGCTTCCAGAAACAGGCGAAGGTCGACAGTCACTTTGGGCTCATCCCGACTCTAGTGGACCAGGTAGAGTATCACCCGGTCAAGAACCACTTAGGTAAAACGCTGCGCCGCTATTGAAAAAACAATATTTTTGCTAACTGTAAATGGTGCACATTATTTTAGAAGGGGAGCACTTCAAGATGTTGATGCCACCTGCTCTAAATTTATCACAGCTGAGCGGTGGCACTGTGCATTTCAATATGTCACATAAGTAACAATCATCCGGGTCAGCAGAACGACCTTAGGACGCACATAGCGGCTTTTTATCTCAAATCGGTGTTTAAGTATTTGAAAATAAATGTGCAGGTCATCTGTTCCCTGCAATTATTTCGTCACAAAATGTCAAACTTCTCTGGAGGAGAGTAATGTGGTTTGCATTGACCTCTCCAAGTAGCTGCCACAACAATTCTCACCAGCTCTTTTCTCTTCTTCCCTCCACCTTCCACTGGTTTCTGAACCGCGTCTCTGCGGGCTTTATTTTATTTTTCTAAATATCTATCTATTGAGAGAAATGCCAGCCTCACCCAGTAAAATAGAGCCTGTTTACTAAGTGGTAACGTGATATTTGCAACAATTCCCCCATTCTATCCAAAAACGTGCTTTCAAAATGTCAGCTTATTTTTGCACCGTTTAATCATTACCAAGTGTTGGAAACTAGAGAGAAAAATAAACAGGTCACCAGCGTACAAGTGTAGAGGACAGTACCTGGGCAGGACATCACCAAGACCTTTATATCTCTACATGTGACCCTCTGACAGCATGTCATCATGTGCCTGCATGGATTTTTCATATGCATCATCCGTCTCAAAACAGAAATTGGGTTCTAAAAGGTTTTGACTATAATCTATTTATGAGAGGGGGATAAAAACATACAGTAGGGTGCAAAAGTTTTAGGCAGATTTGGGAAAAAAATGCTTCAGAGTAAGTGAAGTCAAAATCAAATAATTTTTAGGCCTCATTCACACGGCTTATTTCGGGACGGATTTGCCGCCGTATTTACGATGGTAAATCAGTTCCGAAATCAGTTACAAATAATTAACAGGCCATTTAATATTGCTTTAAATGGGAAATACGTGTTGTCGTTCAGACGACATATTTCCGTGTGGTATTGCGTCGTGGATTTGCGGCCGCAAAACGGCTGGAAAAACAATGGTCCTGTCACTTATTGAGCCGGATTTCGCGACGGATTCACCCCATATAATGAATGGGGATTGTAAATCTGTAGCGAAATACGTACCACACTTTAGTGACACTTATTTCACACTGATTTTCAACTGATTTCGGAACGTATTACGATCGTAAATCCGACGTAAATCCGTTCTGAAATAAGCCGTGTGCACATCGCCTTAGTGTGATCACCCTTTACCCTTAAAACACCATCAGTTCTTCTAGTTACACTGCCACACAGCTTTTGAAGAAACTCGACAGGGAGGTTGTTCCAAACTAAGCCCAGATCTACTGTCAATGTAGCTGCTCAGATCCTGCTGTCTTTTCATGTATTCTAGACAGACTCTATGATACTGAGATCAATGCTCTGTAGGAACCACATCATGACTTCCAGGACTCCTTGTTCTTCTCTATGAGGATAGTTCTCAATGACATTGGCTGTATGTTTGGGGTTGATGTCCTGCTTCAGAAACTATTATAAAAGGAATTATTAACACTACTATTTTTGAAAGCATTTTACTTTTCAGCCTAACTTACTTTCCCACACCTACCTAAAACTTTTGTACAGTTCTGTATATGTGTCACGTGAGTAACTGTGGAGCTGCATACATTCCAATGCCTTACTATAAGCTTAAAGTAAATGACCCCCTTTTAATCCCTTGCTATTTTGAATCATATACAGTGCTCCCTCAAATTACAATGGCCACAGAATACAATATTTTCACCATACAATGGTCTTTCCTGGGACATTGTATCTTGAAACCACATTCGCCATACAATGTCACAGACACTGCTGATCTGCGGCTCATGTGATTGATGGAAGATCCAACCGATTATAAGGAACATTTTACTTGTAAAACCCCTGTATTAGTGAGGTGCATGCAGTGATTGGGGTCTAGTAGCAGTGCGGTACTACATGTCCTGTACTGCTCTTACATGTATTAGTGAGGTGCATGCAGTGATTGGGGTCTAGTAGCGCCTCTCTATAGTACAGTGCGGTACTACATGTTCTGTACTGCTCATACATGTATTAGTGAGGTGCATGCAGTGATTGGGGTCTAGTAGTGCCTCTCTACAGTACAGTGTGGTACTACATGTCCTGTACTGCTCTTACATGTGTTAGGATGAGCAGCTCCTTTGGGCACCTGGTGAGGGTGGCCCAGAGAAACTCCTGTCCTCAACACAAAGGGTCAGATGTAAGAAAACGGTCTTGGTCTAATAATTTCTTTGTTGCCCATAGCAACCAATCAGACCTCCCCTTTATTTCATATAGTGCTCAGCAAAAATGAAAGGGGAGATCTGATTGGTTGCTTTGGGAAACAAAGAAAGTCTTAGACCTAGACAGTTTTCATACATGTCCTTTAAAGTTTTCAAAAAACTAACATTTTTCTTGCAGCAAAAAACTGTCATATTTTTTTCACATTTAATCCATAGTGTTAAATGAGAATTGCTGACAGTTTACAGCCACCACTAGGGGGAGCTTACTGCATACACTTTTATTATTGAATTATATAATACTTCTAGCTGTCAGCTTTCTGTAATAAAGTCACTTGTGTTACTGCTGTAACCAGAAACCTATAGAGATTCTAACACTAATCTCCATTATTATCAGTTATTGCATGTTTTTTCACAATTTTCATCCCCAGCCAAAAAAGCGGGCCTGTGTGACCTTCATAAGTTATGTAATCTGTGGATAGCTCTTTGTCAGCACATGTTGCACCTTGAACACCTTGTCAAAAAATGAACTTGGCTCTTTCCCTTTATGTGTTTACATAATACAAGTCATGAGATTGGAGAATGGAGTTACTCACAAAATGTGCCCAAATGTAAAAGTGTTCATCAAGTTCATGTAAAAAGAGTAGAAAAAAAACATTTAGGGCACCATGTATGAACAGGGCTACGACAATTTTTTGGCGTGCTTTGAGCTAAACAAACTGTCGTAGCCCTGTTCTATAGATGTATGAACCATTGTACGCCAAAACGAAGTGCAATCTGCTCTAGACACAAATCTTTTGAATGCATCAAAGATGCGGGGGAGGAGGGGGTCTTGCCAGAATAGTACAATGCACCAAAAATGCGTCAAAGTTTGGCGCAAAACAGTCATATGAATTCATACCAATTTCTAAGTGGCATGGCTGAGACAAATTGTGGTACATACATTCTATGCACCAATTTTTGGTACATGGATTGTGAGACACTTTCATATATAATGTTGGATCGTATGCTATTAAAAACAGAGGAACGTGCATATACAGTATGTTACTAACTTCACTGCTATCTATCTATCTATCTATGTCAGCACAGTGTCAAGAGCATGGAGCAGATACCAGGAGACAGACCAGGACACCAGGAGACATGGAGGGGGTCATAGGAGGGCAACAACCCAGCAAAAGGACCGCTACCTCCTCCTTTGTACAAGGAGGAACAGGTGGAGCAGTGCCCAATATGACCTCCAGCAGCCACTAATTTCCATGTGTCCGCTCAGACTGTCAGAAACAGACTCCATGAGGGCCCGACGTCCTCATGTTGGTGTTGGCTTACAGCCTAACAGCGTGCAGGGCGATTGGCATTTGCCAGAGAACACCAGGATTGGGAGATTCGACAATGGTGCCCTGTGCTCTTCACGGATGAGAGCAGGCTCACACTGAGCACATGTGACAGACGCGACAGAGTCTGGAGACGTTATGGAGAACATCCTCCAGCAACATCCTCCAGCACGAGCGGTTTGGCAGTGGGTCAGTAATGGTGTGGGGAGACATTTCTTTGGAGGGCCGCACAGCCCTCCATGTGCTGCCAGAGGTACCCTGACTGCCATTAGGTACCGGGATGAGACCCTCATCCCCATTGTCAGAAATATGCAGGTGCAGTGGTCCCTGGGTTCCCCTGACGCATGACCATGCAAGGCCTCATGTGGCTGAAGTGTGTCAGCAGTTCCTGCATGATGAAGACATTGATGCTATGGATTGGCCTGTACAATCCCCAGACCTGAAACCAATTGAGAACATCCGGGGCTTCATGCTTCGTTCCATCCACCAATGCCACGATGCACCAAAGACTGTCCAGGAGTTGTCTGATGCTTTAAACCATGTCTGGGAGGAGATCCTTCAGGAGAACATCCGCCACCTCATCAGGAGCATGCCCAGGCGTTATAGGGTGTTCATACAGGCACATGGAGGCCACACACACTACTGAGCCTCCTTGTCCTGAGGCATTTTCACTGAAGTTGGATCAGCCTGAAATTTGATTTTCCACTTTGATTTTGAGGATCATTTCCAAATATCGTTTCCAAATCCAAACCCTGGGATGTTAAATTTGATTTTCATTGATTACTTTTATATTTTATTGGTCTCAACGCATCCACCATGTAGGGAATAAAGAATTGCAACTGGAATATTTGATTAATTGACATCTAAGATGTGGGATTTTAGTGATCCCTTTATTTTTTTGAACAGTATATATATATATATATATATATATAATATATATATTATATATATATATATTATAATTTAATATATATATAAATTATATATATATATATATATATATAATATATATATATTATGTGTATATAATATATATATATGTACACACACTTATATACATCTTCAACTACATTCAGCTGACTATTGTGTAGATAGATCTCAACACTGACAAAAAATTATTGAAAAAACAAATCCAAAAACCATGTAAAAATTCCTTAGATTTTTCTGTGCAAATACTGTTTTTGAAGTATTTTACAATCGGTTTTAGTTTTTTACTGCGTTTTTGGCTCGGATCTTGCGGTCAGATTTTGGCCCGCCCATTATATTGAACAGTACTATAATCCACTGTTTTCCGGCAGATTATAGAACATGTTCTACGTTTTTTGATCAGATTCCAATTTTGAAATCCAACCTCAGAAAATCTGAGTTGTGTAGACTACAGCTCAGATTTTCTATTAAGGTCTATGAAAATGATTTACAGTTGGATTTTTGCAGTGGATTTGTATGCCTGGCAGGATAAACCACAGAGGCCACACAACACAATGACCTACCAGCCATTACAGAACCAATGGAAATGGAAAGTGACATATGGTTCCATGTTTCATCACTTAAAAGGGTTTTCCAAGACTTATCAAAACCTCCCCGCTACCTCCCACTGTGCTAAAATATTTCATTCTGTACATGCAGTCATGTGACCACAGAGGTCAGTGATTGGCTGCAGCATCATATGATCCATAAACATGACTTCATAAGTGAGGGACTCTTGCAGCGCTGGAACAGTGGGGATGAGAGAGGTAAGTATGGGTTCATTTTCTAGTTTATCCTAGTGGGAGGTGATAGGGAGGTTTTTGAAAAGTCTTGAAAAACCCATTTGACTTTCATTGACTTTCCTGCAACATTTCATGCCAACACTGAAAAAAGATTAGCTTTCAACATGTGGAGAACAGTAACTGCAGAGTTTTTCCACATATATTGATTTATTTTTTGTGGTTTTGTTGAGGAGATAAGAGAGAATTTATCAGCTCTGTGTGCACACACGTTTCTCTAGGTTACTGTCCTGCTCTCCCTTCTCTCTCTGCTCTGTCTTATCACCACAAGTTGAACTGCCAGCAGCTTGAGAACAGTTGTTATCTCAAACAAGTAATTAGTCTCCTTTTGTTGGTTTACTTTACGTACTGGAGCTCTCTTCACTTATAAATAACATCTCCGGCTCTCATGTCAGTGCTCTTAGAAGAGCTGTGAATATGGAGCGGATATTCTAATCACTACTATAGAACCACCCAAAGCCTGGCCAGGAAGAGACCGGAGGCATGAATCTGAATCTACTTTTGGCTCTGAAACAGCGTGGCAAGACAATCCCCTTTTAATGCACAAATAGGTGTGTTCCTTAAGGTTAACAATCCATTCACTCAAGAATAGCCTTAAAGCCCTCTAGTCAAATTTTTATTTCATTTAGAGGCCATTTCCAAGTTTTCAATGGAAGATGGCAGATTCATGGCAGATCACCCTCTGACATGGCCAGTGACATGTCCAGCCATTGAGCTGTAAGTATGTCCTGGTGTTTGTGAGTTTTTGAGTAAATAATATTCCACTTTTCTTTGATTTATCTGTAAATTGTTAACATAGGGACACACAAGAAAACGAGGACCCGTGACCAGTGGCCACTGTATCAACTAATACCTCATGTTTGATATTTTTCCAGTATTTAATTTTTTACCCTGAATACTAGGGAGCAGTGGGTGTCAGTATTTTGTGTTGGACACCTGAAATGTGCTTGGCAGCCTGCCCAATTGAATAGTAGAGGCGTCATAGGCTGTAAGCCAGCATGGTGCATCACACGTATCTGTGTAAATGGCAACCTTTGTATCGCCTTATCTATATGCAATTATAATACTAGCAACCACCCCCTCATACATACAAGGCATGTGAGTGGTTGTCTTATAGGTATTTCTGCATTTGTGCAGCCCCCTTATATTATACAGGGTTTTTTTAGCATAATAGTTAAACTGGTACTTTTTCAATGTGCAGTTTGTATCATTCAGTTGCTCCCCTAGTAGATGGGTGCGTGAGCTACTGCTCATTAGTAATCTGTATATTTCCTAAGTAGCACAGGGGTTTGTGTTGCCTCCTACTGGGATCAGTCTATTGTCCAGCCATTGAGCTGTAAGCATGGCCTTGTGGTTGTGTTTTTGGATAGGAGAACTCCCATACTTCAGGTAAAATTACATTTTTTAGTTTTTACAGGAATTCATGAACTCAAATGAAGCCCTAAAAGCCCCCAAACTACTTGGAGACATAGCATGTATGTACCCTGTGACCAAGGACCCATTTGGGAAGGGGGCCCCTCATCACCTGAAATTCAGCTTCTTACTGTCTATTATATGGTATGTAAGGGATTGAGGGAATGACAATAGTTCCCAATTATTAGAGAGGCATAAAGGGCTACTCTGGGATTAGCTATTGGGGAGCCTTTCTGCCGTCTGTTCTTGCCCTTACTTGTGCTTATAGAGGCCATTACCACTTTGGTGATAGTCCTTATTAGTACTGAGCTTGGCTCTAACATTGGACCAACCAGAACAGAGATGTGTCTGAATTTTTGAAAAATATTTCAGTGTCAGGAGGAACAGGGGAAGACAAGTGAATTCTGAGAACTTTATCTTCTACTGATCTCAAAATAAATAAGATCACTTTAATATGAGCAATTTTGCAGTGTGAATCAAGATAAATACTGACAGGTGTTTGTACAGAAATACTCAGCATTGTGACTGATAGACCATTAATATATGAGGAACACATCTGACAAGCGGAGTATGGCACAGACCCATCAATCAAATGATATATTTTGGCATCAAACAATCCCCAAGTGAGAGACTTTGATATACTCTGTGCTGTTAACAAACTTAGCTGTAGCGGTAATGACATCACTAATTCTCCGGTGGCAGCTGTCATAGTCAGCCATCATCTTCACTGGAAGTGATCTGCACATAATAAGCACCCAGGATGGTAACGAATAAAGGAAACAAGTAATACAGTGTAAACTATCTACTGCAAGTCAAACACTATGAAAACTACAAATCTACCTTGTGAATTTAGTACATAGTTTGTAAGGCCGAAAAAAAGATAAGACGTCCACAGTTCACCTATTGTGCTAAGTGTTGTTTCCCAGAGGAAGAAAAAAACCCCCAATGAGGGTAAAGCTATTTTCCTCATTTTAGAAAAAAATTCCTTTCCCCCCGACCCAATCTGGCAATCGAAAAATCCGGATCACGACCCTTCTCCAAAATCCGGGGTCACAAACTTGTTTTTTTTTATTACATCTAGAAAGTACCCAAACCCTTCTCCAAAACCCCGGTCACTAAAAAATTTGTTTATATTTTTTACTTTAAAAAAGTATCCGACCCTTCTCTAGAATCCCGGTCACTATTTTTTGTTATATTATTACAGCTAGAAATTATCCAAAACCTTTCCTAGAACCCCGGGTCACTAAAACGTGTTATTTTATTACAGCTAGAAATGTATCCGACCCTTCCCCGAAAGGCATTATAATTTTTTATATTATTACATCTAGAAATGTTCCAGACCCTTTCTCCAAATCCGGGGTCATTAAATTTTGTTATTTTATTACATCTAAAATTTCCGGGAACCCTTCTCCAGAACCGGTCACTATAACTTTTAAAATTTATTACTCTAGAAAGTATCCAGACCCTTTTCCAAACCCCCTTCATTTTAAAATTTTTAAAATTTTTATTCATCTAGAAAGTATCCAACCCTTCCCAAAATCCGGTCACTATAACTTGTTAATTATTACATCTAAAAGTATCCAACCCTTTTTCCCAAACCGGGGCACTAAACTTGTTATATTATTACATTAGAATGTACCCAAACCCCTTCTCCAGAATCCCGGTCACTTTAACTTTTATATTAATTACATCAAAATGTACCAACCCTTCCCAAACCCCGGTCACTATAACTTTTATATTTTTACAGCAAAAAAGTACCAGCCCCTTCTCCAGAATCCCGGTCCTATAATTTTTTATATTATTACTCTAAAATTATCCAGACCCTTCCCAGAATTCTGGTCACTATAATTTGTTAATTTTTTACATCTAAAATGTACCAAACCCCTTCTCCAAACCCCGGTCACTAAACTTTTTAATTATTACATCTAGAATGTACCCCAGACCCCCCTCCAGAATCCGGGCATATAACTTGTTTATTATTACATCTAGAATGTATCCAGACCTTTCTCCAGAAATCCTGGTCACTATAATTGTTATTTTAAATTGCTCTAGAAATGTATCCAGACCCTTCCCCCAAACCCCGGCACTATAACTTGTTATATTATTACATCTAGAAATGTATCCAACCCTTCTCCAGAATCCCGGTCACTATAACTTCTTATATTATAACAGCTAGAAATGTATCCAGACCCTTCTCCAGTATCCCGGCACTAAAACTTGTTCTATTATTACATCTAGAAATGTATCCAGACCCTTCTCCAGAATCCCGGTCACTATAACTGTTAAATATTATTCCCATCTAGAAAAGAATCCAACCCTTCTCTGAATCCCGGTCACTATTACTTGTTATATTATTACACTAGAAATGTATCCAAAACCTCTCTAGAATCCCGGTCACTATAACTTGTTATATTAAATTAACAGCTAGAAATGTATCCAGACCCCCTCCAGAATCCTGGCCCACTATAACTTTGTTATATTATTACAGTAAAAAAATGTATCCATACCCTTTCTCCAGAATCCTGGTCACTATAAACTTTTTTATATTATTACATCAGAAATGTATCCAACCTTCCCCAAAATCCCGGTCACCCTATAATTTGTTATATTAGCTAGTAAAATGTACCAGACCCTCCCAGAATCCCGGGTCACTATAACGTTCTATTATTACATCTAGAAATGTATCCAAACCCATTCTCCAGGATCCTGGTCACTATAACTTTTATATTATTACAATCTAGAAATGTATCCAGCCCCTTTTCTCCAGAATCCCGGTCACTAAACTTGTTATATTAAACATCAAGAAATGTATCCAACCCTTCTCCAGAATCCCGGTCACTAAAAACTTGTTATATTAATTAACAATCTAGAAATTGTATCCAGACCCTTCTCCAGAATCCCTGGTCACTATAACTTGTATATTATTACAGCTAGAAAATGTATCCAGACCTCCAGAATCCCGGTCACTATAACTTGTTATATTTTATACATCTAGAAATGTTCCAACCCTTCTCAGAATCCCGGTCACTATAACTTGTTATATTATTACAGCTAGAAATTATCCAAATCCCTCTCCAAATCCTGGTCACTTTACTTGTTTTTTATTACCACCTAGAAATTATCCAGAACCCTTCTCTAGAACCCCGGGTCACTATAACTTGTTAAATTTTACATGCTAGAAATGTATCCAGACCCTTCTCCAAACCTGGTCACTATAACTTGTTATATTAAATTACATCTAGAAATGTATCCAGCCCCTTTCCCTCCAAAACCCTGTCACTATAACTTGTTATATTTTTACACTAGAAATACATCCAGACCCTTCTCCAAAACCTGGTCACTATAACTGTTATATTATTACATCTAGAAATGTAATCCAGACCCTCTCCAGAATCCCAGTCATTATAATTTGTTATATTATTAAAATCTAAAAATTTATCCAGACCCTTCCTCCAGAATCCCGTCACTATAACTTGTTATATTATTACATCTAGAAATGTATCCAACCCTTCTCCAAAAATCCTTGGTCACTAAAACTTGTTATATTATTACATCTAGAATGTATCCAGACCCTTCTCCAGAATCCCAGTCATTATAACTTGTTATATTATTACGCTCCAGAAATGTGTCCAGGCCCTTTTTGAACTCTGTTAGTGAATTCACCATGACAAGTTCCTCTGGCAGAGAGTTCCACAGTCTCACTGCTCTTACAGTAAATAATCCCTTTCTATGTCTATGTAGAAACCTTCGTTCCTCTAGACCAGGGGTCCCCAACCGCCGGTCCGCGGACTGGCAAGGGCCGTAGCGCATCCCCTGCCAGTCTGCGGCGCCGGCTACACCTGATGCCGACGCCCGGCGACTTTAGTCCGGGCGGTCGGCATCGTCTCGGGGCGGCCACGGTAAGCCAGCCGCGCAGGGAGAGCAGCTGCGGACGGCGTGCGGCTGCATTACAGAGAAAGCAGGAGCGGTGCATTACTGTCCCTGCTTTCCCTATCACTGTAGATGCGGCGCTCACTGAGTGACGCATCTACAACGATGAGCGGCGCAGGAGGGGGGATGATGCACATGACGTCACGCTCGGAGCTGTCGGATGTCGGCTGCTGGGAGGAGGAGCTCAGCCGAAGATCCAGGAAAGGTGAGTGACTACTTATTACTTTTTTTTGCCCTGGCTGCCTACTGGAGCAGCTATGTATCATCACTACTGGGGCAGCTATCATTACTACTGGGGCAGCTATGCTACTGGGGCAGCTATGTATCATTACTACTGGGGCAGCTATCTATCAATACTAATGGGGCAGCTATCTATCATTACTACTGGGGGCAGCTATGTATCCATTACACTGGGCGCTATCTATCATTACTACTGGGCACTATGATCATTACTACTGGGGGCACTATTAAACATTACTACTGGGGCAGCTACGAAAACATTACTACTGGGGCAGCTATCTATGTATCAATATCACGAGGGGGGCAGCAAAGTATCACTATCACTACTGGGGCAGCTATCTATGTACACTATCACTACTGGGGCAGCTACTATGTAAACACTACGGGGCCAGCTATCTATGTATCACTACTGGGGCAGTTATCTATGTATCACTATCACTACAGGGGCAGCTATCTATGTATCACTATCACTACTGGGGCAGCTATGTATCACTATCACTACAGGGGCACCTATTTAAACACTATCACTACTGGGCACTATCTAATTATCACTATCACTACGGGGGGCAGCTATCTGTTAGCACTACTGGGGCAGCTAAACTATGTATCACTATCACTACAGGGGCAGCTATCTATGTATCATTATCACTACTGGGGCAGTTATCTATGTATCACTATCACTACTGGGGGCAGCTATCTATGTATCACTATCACTACAGGGGCAGCTATCTATGTATCACTATCACTACTGGGGCAATAAACTATGGTACACTATCACTACAGGGGCAGCTATCTATTTTACACTATCACTACAGGGGGCACTATCTATTGACACTATCAATTACAATGTGGCAGTTATCTATTTTATCACTATCACTACAGGGCAGCTACTAAAGTATCCAATATCACTACTTTGGGGAGTTTATCTATGAATCACTATCACTACAGGGCAGCTAACTAATGAAACACTATCACTACAGGGGCAGCTACATGTATCACTATCACTACAGGGGCAGCTATGTATCACTATCACTACAGGGGCAGCTATGTATCACTATCACTACAGGGGCAGCTATCTATGTATCACTATCACTAAATGGGGCAGTTATCTTAAAGTAATCACATCACTACAGGGGGGAGCTACTAGTATCACTATCACTACAGGGGCCGCTATTAATGTATCACTATCACTACTGGGGCAGTTAACTATTTACACTATCACTACAGGGCAGCTATCTATTATCACTATCACTACTGGGGGAGTTATTTTATTATACATCACTAAATGGGGCAGCTATCATGATCACTACACTACTGGGGCAGCTATCTAAGTATCACTATCACTACAGGGGGCCTTCATGTATCACTATCACTACTGGGGCAGTTATCTATGTACACATTCACTACTGGGCCCGCTATCTAGTATCACTATCACTACTGGGCAAACTATCTATGTATCACTATCACTACAGGGCACTATCTAAGTTTTCACTATCACTACTGGGGCAGTTATCAAATTTTCACTATCACTACTTGGTGCAGCTATCTATGTACATCACTATCACTACTGGGGCAGCTATGTATGTATTATCACTACTGGGGCAGCTATCTAAGTATCACTATCACTACTGGGGGCAGCTATGTATCATTACATACAGGGGGCTATATTTATCTAATATTACAGGGGCATATATTTTCATAAATGACAGAGCTTATTACATAAGTATTTTATATAACATGTATAATGGGGACCCACGAGCTGACAATCAGTCTCCCCAGTTTAAAATACTGGGTTTCCCATACTATAATCCTAAATGACACAGTATAACACTTTTTTGTTTTTGTTTTTTTTGGGTGAAATTCTAAACATCCAAACCTCCTCATAACTCCCCCCTGATAACCCTGCCCCTAATAACCCCCCCCCCCCCCCCCCACACAACACACACAAAACACACACTGGGCCGTGAAAAATTGTGGCATAAAACCGCCCCGGGGGAAAAAAAAGGTTGGGACCGCTGTCAAACGTAAGGACCCCCCTTGTCTGGATACAGTCCTGGGTAAAATAATCTTGGAAAGACTCTATATTGCCCTGAAATTTAAATTTAACATTTTTTTAAAGTCCCCCCGAGCCGTTTTTTCTCTAAAAAAACCTTAATCTTGCTCATTTTTTTGGTTTATTGTAGCCTTTACCTGTTTAGTTATAGAATTATAGGAAATTTTTAGACTGGGGTGACATTGCAGTCAATCTCTGCCCATAGTATGAGCAGTACACCAATAGAGAGGCCCAATAATGGGTTGAGACAACCTATGCAAGAGATTGTTCTTACAAAGGGGTACAGCAGTCAAAGTTCTACCTGGTCCCTGTTGCTTGAGAGGGCTGAAATGTCACATAGGACACTAGTATTAGAAATGACACATGGCAGATGAGGCCCCTCAGGAGCTTCAAGTCAGAAAGAACTGTCACAAAACTTGAAAGGCTATTCTTGTTCATTGATTAGCAGACATTTAAAGGTGTAAGGGTTTTCAAAAAAATATAAAAATTTTTTTGATTTTTGGTTCCAATTTTGCAAAAACTCCCTGTGAACAATTTATCCCGGGCTTTCAGGGTTCAAATTTGTTGATTTTTTCTCAAACTCTGGAAAAAGGGTTCTTCTGTTTTCCCCCAAAAAACAAAAGCCCAATTACAAGCTGTTTCCCCCTTAGTTCAAGCTTTTTGCCTGGAGCACGGCCGATGCCACGCTACCCGTTGTATACTCACTCTGTTATCCTTGAACAAACCGCCCCCGGGAATTTGTTTACATCACTGAGGAATGAAAAAGCCCGGGGGTTTAAAAATTCACGTATCTCTTTGGGCAGAGGGGAAATGCAATAAAATTTGGAAAGCTTTTTTTTTGGGTTCCCTACAAATTTAAAAGCTATTTTTTTTTTACAGACAAATTTTAAAACAAAAGGGGATAAAGACAATTTTCCAAATAATTGCTTTTTTGATTTTGCTTCTCTTTAATTAGAGCAAACTTATCTCCTGCTTTGGGGACAAAATTTCCAGTTACCACGCTCTCTCGACATTAGAGTGCTTTCACACGTGGTTTTTGGGAACGTTTTTTTTTGCAATTTTTCTGCTTTTTTGTGAGAAAGTACAGATTCATTTCGTGTCTTCCTGCAAAAAAAACCATTAAAAATTGCATCAAAAAGCACAAAAAGCACTGGTAAAAAACCCTTTCCTCTTCACCGGATTTAATGGGCTCTTCAGAAGGCTCCCAACCCCCCCTTCATTACGGGAAAACCACAGTTTTTAAAAAGAACTATGGACCGCCTCCTCCCCCCACCGGGCAAATCCGCCGGGGGGGAAAAGGACATGCACATTATTTACGGGGAAAAGCCCGTAAATAAAGCATTGTCTATGGGGCCGGGAGCAGTCCCCGCCCCCCGTCCCCTCCCGCCCCCTATTCAAGCCCTAACTGCGGGCGAAATCCGTCCCGCAATTACGGCTTGAATAAGCCGTGTGAACCTTGCCTTACAGGCTGGAGCAGTGATCAGGATGATGATTCCCTCCCTGCTCTTTTGCTTATCATGAAATACAGAGCTCATTTACATCACTTACTGACAAGCTTTAACTCTTTAGAGCTCTGTAGCCTTGTGCGCTATAGATTATAAACCTCCATCACTCATCTCACTGTAACAGGATCAGTTAGGAATAGCAGAGCTCATATGCCAATCACTGTTGTAGATCCGCCCACAGCCTGAACAGGAAGTATGAGTCTGAAGCTGGCAGTGGCACTGTAAGGCTATGTCTACACAGCACAGAAAAACGTCAGTTTTTCCAGCGTTTTTCATTTTCTAAAAACGCTGACAAAACAACAAAAAAAGAGGTCCCACAGACTTGTATAGTAAAAACGTCCTGTTGTCTCCACATAATGTCTTTTTCTGCTCGTTTTATTTGCTGGTCGTTTTTTGAAACATGTTGAAAAAAAACAACTGAGCTGGACAGAAAATGTACTATAGGAGTCTATGTAAAGCGCCAGACTTTTTTGCGACATTTTTGGTGCGTTTTTTGCAGATAAACATAGCAAATTTTTGCTGTGCATCTCTGCAAAAAGAAGCACCAAAAAAATGCTGCAAAAACTCGCCAAAATATGTGCAAAAAAACCCCAAACGCACCAAAAAAACAGAAGGTTTTTCAGCAGCTTTTGACAGGCAGTGGACAAATGCTGTGTAGACCTAGCCTAACACAGCATGGTGAGACAACCCCTTTAATGGACATGTGGACCCTGATTTCGTGTTGAACTCAACCAAGCAGCAGAGTCTTATAACTGTGTGACTCCTCACCATTTAGGGGGTTTTCCATTCTAGTAAGGCTATGCCTCACGGCATAGCAATTTGATCGTATTTTCAGCGCTTTTAAAATCCTAAAAGCGCCAAAAATAATACGATTGTTAAGGCAGCCACATAGACTACAATAGAAAAAATGACCTGCAGTCTCCACAGGTCGTTTTTTTTCTCCAATCGTCTTTCAGCGCTGGCGTAATATACAACATGTTGAATAATACGTCGGCACTTTGAGTTTTTTTTTTTTTTTCGGCATCTTCCCATACAGTTCAGTTGTATGGGCCGACAGCAAAAAAACGAGAAGCGATTGCGGTTTTTGTGCAAAACGTGACAAAATCCGTGGTCATGCATCGGAAAAAAAATGGTCGACTTTCGGCCGTTTTTTATCCAATGCAGTGTAGACTTAGCCTTAAAAGGCATATTTGGAGGGCAAATTGGCCCCCTTTTATTCCCCCGCCAGTTTTGCCTTCAATACCGCCCTCCCCGGATCATTACGGTTTTAAACCCCTCTCCATAGAAAACATTTGG
>JAODAL010064076.1:0-18907 GCA_025379985.1 Phyllomedusa bahiana
CCCCTTACCAACCACGCCCACCATGTCCAATCGCCCCCGCGCCCCTATCCCCCAACCCCCCCCCCCAGAAACCCCCCAAACAAAACCCAAACCCCCAAAGAAAAAAAAGGGCAATTACCCCCAATTTTTTTTTTTGGATTTGGGGTTTATTTTTAATATTGTGGGGGCCCATTAACTACATATAAAAGGGGCCATAAAGAGACGGGAATCACCCGCCACACTTTTAACTGAATTTTAAACCCTTACACCAAGACCAAAAATTACCCCATACAGTGACCATATGGGGGTTTGTAAACACTAGTGCACACGGGTTGAAAAGGGGTTCCCCCGCGGCCCCGGTTCCAGGGCCCCTGGTCGCCCCCCGGGGCCCCCCGGCGGAAAGGTTCCCCGGGCCCGGGGGGGGGTTTCCGTGTCCGGGGGTTCCCATTTGCCCCCCCGGGGCTGAAACCCGGGCCCCCCGCTCCTCACCTGACCGCCTCCCGTTCGGTCCGCGCCCCCCTTGCGGGCCCGGGAATGCGCTTTGCGCGCCCCCAAGCGCGCGCGCAACCGGGTTCTTTTCAGGTAGTTTTAAAAGGGGACAGTGCCCCGGGTAATTGGCTAATTCCCGGGGCGTGTCTCTATTTAAGTTTTGGCCCCAACATCACTTCCCCGTTTGGATCTTTTGTTGCCCTTTTGCCTTGTAAAAGCTTTTCCCCCCTGAAAGCCCAAAGGCCTTCCGTGTCCCAGACCTTGCAAAGGGTTTCTCACTCCCGAACCTCTGCCGCCTCCCCTCCCTTTATCGCCTGTCCACGACCACAAAACCATTGCCGCCTTTCCTCCTTATTTGCCTTCTAAACCACAAACAAATTCTTGGATTACGCTTTTTACCCGCTCCCACCTCGGCGCCGCCGCGGGCAAGTCACGTCGGGGGGGACGCCCCGGAAAGCCTCAAGCCGCAGCAATTTCCAACCCCTTTTCGGCGGCCCCCGGGTTGAATCCCGGGGGCTATTTTAAATTTTTCCCTTTCCCCGGCTTTGGTTTTAAGCTACCCTCCCCCTGCGGTGGCCCCAGCAAAACCCCACTCCCAAAGCCCTTTTTACAGTAAATCCGGGCCATGGATCCCGCCAAAGGGTGCCTCTCCCAAAACAAGGGGATTTTAAACAGGGGTTTTTGCCCAAAAACCCGCAAAAAATCGCCAAAAAGGGAAAAGCAGTTGGGGCCAGCTCTCTGCCATGATGCTTCACTCCACATCCCCGCGGGGGGCCCCCCTCCGCTTTTGGCTCCTTCTACATCTAAATTTTCCTTTGGCCACCGTGGGACCCAAGTTTTTCGGCTCCCTCAAACCCCCCAAATTTTGGCCGGGGATCCCAACCTCCCGGGGGTTTCGTTACGCATGCCAAAATGCACGGGGAGTTTAAAGGCGACCAGTTTCCCTCGGAGGGGGTCAAAAGGGGCCTTTCGGGGGCAAACCCCTACTTTTTTTTCCGGGAAGGCCCTGGTTTTGGCAACCCCCTTTTGGGAAAAGGAACCCCCCTGACTGGGGGCCTACAGTTTCTTCCTCCGGAATTCCGCACCTTTTTTTGAGGGGCCGGGGCGTGCTTCCCTGCTGAGCCCCCCCCTTTTGGGGCCTTTCCCGTCGGGGGCGAGTCCTTTTGGGGTTTAAACTATGCGGTTAAATTTCCGTTTTCCTGGCTTCGGACTCGCGGGGAAAACGATGCCAGCCCCCTGCCCCCACCTTCAAAAGGGGGTTTCTGCCCAGCGGGGTAAAAGCCCGTTTTGGGGCACAAGGGCCCTTTCCCTCCCCCCTGAACAAATTTAAAATCCTCCTTGCCATTTCGCTTCGATATCGGGTTCTCTGAAAGGCGGGAGGAGCTTCCCCAAAAGAAAAGGGGTTTCCCTTCATCCTAAAGCGCCGGGGAAATTTGCTCTAAACCTGGGGTCCCGTGGGAGAGGCGGCCTAGGTGCAGTTTCAAATCACTTCCCCCCCCGTTTGATGCCCCCCAGGGGAGGTGAAGCCCAAACGCTGGTTCTTCGTTCCGGGGGTTCCCCCCTTCCTGGACTCAGGGTCTCCCGGGGAAAACTTTATCCTTTGCCTCTTTGGAAACCCGGTCCCCCCAGCGTTCCCGGGTATCCGCCTGGAAAAACCTTTGCTGTTTTCCCCCGGTTTTAGTGGGGCTCCTCACTGCCCCTTTCCAGTATATAACCCCAGTGACCCCCCCGGGTTTGGGGGGTTTCTACAAAAAAGGAGAAGATCGGGTTTCCCAAACGTCCTTCCCTTCTCCTCGCGATCCTTTTGGGGGCTTCCCGGGCTGAAAACGAAAACGCCCCAACGCGGGATTGGAAAACGGGTGGGGGTCCTTGCTTTGGGGGGACCAAAATTGCCAAACCCCCTCTGCTTGGAGGTACCACCCCGGGTGCCTACCACTTCCCCCGGCACCCCCGGCTTTGGGCCCGACTCTGCCCAGGCCCAAAAACCAGCTGGGTACCGGATTTTTTGGGGAGGGATTCTCCGAAAAGGGGGAGGCCGAAACCCCCGGGGGGGTTCCCCCCAACATGGGTTTTTAACGACTGCCCCATTGACCTTCCCCCCAGGAACCGGGTCCCCGCCCCGGGGGAAACGTTTTAACCCCCTTTCCCCTTTCCCCAGACTCAGGCCATGTCGGCCTACATTTAGGAAACTTTTCAAAAGGGTTTCTCCGTAAGTCCTTTCCCCCCCCCGCCGGGGCCGGGTTTTTTCTTTTGTACAAAGAAGGATGGGTTCCCCCCCTTTCCCGGGAAAGACAACCGGGGGCCAATAAAACACCCTTTTTAAAAAACCCCTATCCTCTCCCCGATCGCAGAAAATTTTCGAAAACCCCCTCAAGGGGGGAAAAATGTTTTCCCCCAAATTGGATCTGCGAGGTGCCTACAACCTTTAACAAAAAACCCGGGGGGGGGACGATTTGGGAAGGGCGGCGTTTTAAAACCCAGAGGGCATTTTGAATATCTCGTAATTTCCCCTTTGGGCCCCGCAAACGCCCCACAGTGTTTCAAAATTTGTTAACGATGTCTTCCGGATCTCCTGTATACCTGTTTGTATTAAATTGGATGACATCCTAATTTTTTTTCCCCCCCGATCTTTAGACGCACCGAACCCAAGGGGGCGCCAGGTTCGCACGTCCCGCGCGGGAATCGACTGTACGCCAAGCCGGGGAAATGTTAAATTTCCTTTAGACCCCTACCCTTCCCGGGAAAAACGTCTCCCCCAAGGGCCTGAAGAAGGAACCCCGCTAAACTCTCTGCGTTTCTGCAATGCCCCCTCCCGTCCCCCTTTTTTTTTACGGCCCCTCCAGCGCTTCCTGGGCTTTTGCGAATTATTTTTTCCCCGGGCCCCCTTTTTTTTTCCCCCTTCCCCCCCCCCCCACTTTGGGTGGCTCCTATCGGGGCCCTTTACTAGGAAAATTCGAACCCGAGATTCTGGGCCCTTAGGCTGAGAAGGCGTTTTGTTGGTCGAAAACGCCTTCCCCCACTGCACCTGTTTTGGTCCGGGGCCCGATTCCGAAACCTTTTCCCTTGGGGGGGTGGAGCTTCTTCTGTTTTGGGGCAAGGGGGGGGTCCCCACACAAAAAAGGTCCCCAAGGGCAAGAATTTTCACATGTGGGTTTTTCCTAAGGGCCTTTTTGGGCCGGGGGAGCGAAAATATGCCCTTGGGGAAACCCGGGGAAATCTTGGGCCTTTAAGTAGCCCTGGAGGAAATGGCACATCTTTCCCGGGGGGGGCCGCCATCCCAAACCCACAATTTTTTAACGGACCATAAGAAATTTTTCTGTATTTTTCAAAAAGCCCCGCCTTGAATCCTCGCCAAGCCCGCTGGTTTTCCCCCTTTTTTTCCACCTTCAAATTTTTGCATACATTTTCCCCACCCGCGGAAAAAAAACTCAAGGCTGGGCGCCCTCCTTTCCCCTGCCTCGGGAACTGGCCGGGGAAGAAAACCCCTGTCACAAACACATCATTTCTCCCGAACGGTTGGTTCCGGGCCCGCAATCTCCCCCGAACGTCCCTCCAGCAAGGGCCTTTTTCCCTGCCGGGCCCCCACTTAAAAGAAGGTGTTGGGGAAAGGGGGCCCTAGCTCTCTCATTTTGGCTGGTTTATTTTCCCGGGGCACAAGGGGGGCCTACGCCCTTTTATCCCCCAAAAAGCACTACTGGGGGCCGACCCTGGCACAGGGAAATTTTAAAAACTTCACTCTCGCCTTATCACGTGCTCGGAACAAGGTCCCCAAAGCCACAGGCCGCAGGTCTCCGCATCCTCCCGGGCCCCTGCCTGAGATCCCTTTGGAAAGCACATAGCCAAGGGTTTTTATCACTGATCTTCCGGCCCCCTCTGGGGGAAATTTGGGCATCTTGGGGTTTGGGGTTTCTGACCGGTTTTTTCCCAAGATGTCCCCACTTCGTACCTCTCCCGGCCTGCCTTGCCCACCCAAATTTGCCAATCATTTCTTCCGACATGTTTTCCCCACTACAAAGGGTTTCCTTTTACACATTGTCTTTCCCACCGCGGTGTTTCCCAAATTTTTTCCCCCCCCCCCTTTTTTTCGGAAATATGCTCCCCTCGCAAGTCAACTGGACTTTTTTTGCACATATCACCCTCAATTTCCCAAAGGGCAGGTGGAGCGGGTTTAACCAAATTTTGGGGGGAAAACCTTTTCGTCACTTTGATCTTTGGAAAAGTCAGGACAAAATGGGCCGAGCTGCCCCTTTGGGGCCCAATTCCCCCCGTACAAAAACCCTCGCGTTCCCCGGGAAACCCGCCGGCGTCTCCCCCTTCCCCTTTTTTTTGTTTTATGGCCGCCATCCGCACCCCCCCCCCTTTTTCCCCGCCCCCTAATTCGGGGGGGGGCCCCCCCTTTTCAACGACCAAGTCCCGGATATCAAGGCCCTCTGGCAGGAGACCGACGTTTCCCCACTTCGGGCCTCGCCCGTATTAAACTCAGGCCCGGGGTAAGAGGAAAGACCCCCCCAAACATTTTCCCCCCAAGGGGGGCAAAGTTTGGCTCTCCTTGGGGGTAAAGGGCCCTTAAGGTTCCTAGTCTCAAATTGGGCCCTTTTCCTTTCCCCCGGGCCCCCTTTAAATTTTTTCGGGAGTTGAACCCCGTGACCCACCCAAACTTTCCCCCGCCTCCATCCCTCCGGATCCCAAAAAACCCTTCCATGTTTTCCCCTCCTTAAGCCGCTTTGGGGCCTGACCATTTCTCTCTCCCGGGAAAGTAACACCTTCCCCAGTAGCCAAGTCCCCACATCTTTTTAGGGAAAGGACACTTGGGGATGAAGACGGTTTCCCAGGAAGCCCCTTCTTTTCCTCGTGATTTTGGGAAAGGGGTTCCCGGGCCCCCCAGGGGGAAAGGGCCTGGGGGGCCAGAATGCAACATTTCCTTTAATCGTAACCTCCTCCCAGGTTTTTTTTGCAACCCCCAAAAAGGGGGGGAGGGGCTTAAGGGGGGGGGCACCGGGGTTCCCCCCGTGGGGGGGGCAGGGCCCCCCGGGGCCCCCCCGGGGGCGGGTGCCACCGCGGGGGCCCACTTGCCGCCCGTGGGGGGCATCCCCCCGTCTCCCCCACCTGACCCCGGGTCCCCGATTTTTTCCCGTCCCCCCCGCTGGCCCCGGAAAAGGGGGCATGCGCGCCACCCCCTAGGCCCCGCCCGCCCCGCGTCGTTCCTTTTAGATTTTAAAAAAAGGGGGGTTTCGCCGGGAATTTTGGGGTAATTTCCCGGGCGCTGGCCCCCTATTTAAGTTTTGGTCCCCCATCACCCTTCCCCCCCTGGATCTTTTTTGCCGCTGTGGGCCTTTTAGAAAGCGTTCCTTAAAGTCCCATTTTTGGGCCCTTTTCCGGGGTACCAGAAACCTTGTTACGTTTCTCGGGCGTCCCGGGAAACCCCTGCCCCCCTTTTCCCCCCGCCTTTTCGCCTGTTTCCCCGCCCCCCGAAAACCCCCTTTTCCGCCTGGGCCTGACCTTTCTTTTCCTGCCACCACTACGAATTTTTGGATTACCGTCTTGTACCTCTGCTGACCTCGGCTTCCCCCCGCAGGCAAGTCACGTCAGGGGGGACACCTGGGGAAACCTCAACCGCAGCAATTTCCCTCCCCGGTTGCGGCGGGCTCTGGTGAATACCGGGGGCTACTTAGATTCCGTTCCCTGGCGTGGCTTAGCTATCATCGCCTGCGGTGGTCCAGCGGATCCACTACCAAGTCCGTTACAACAGTGCAGTTACATTTAGTGACTCACAGGTGACATCTTGTCTAACAAGTCGTTCACGTTTCCTTTTCGTCTCCATCCAGTCCAGACCACAATGACGACTTCTCCCGGCCACCACTCATCCCTGCAGAATTTACAACACAAATATCTGAGACGCCTCACTCTTCTATTATCCTCCCACCTGTGCCTTCCCCATGTACAAACTCCCCATCCATAGTGCTCCAAATTGTAATAGTTACCCCCTTAGTGTCCTGATAGTTAGCCCCCCCCCCCCCGTAAAAAGTTATATAAGCCCCTCCTGTAGGTAGGTAGATAGTGGGCTCCCTGTGAGTAGGTATGCAGGTAGATAGTGGGCTCCCCACAGATAGGTAGATAGTGGGCTCCCCATAAGTAGTGGGTTTCTCATAGATAATGGGCCCCCCATAGGTAGATAGGTAGCTAGTAGGCTCCCCATAGGTAGTTAGGTAAGTAGTGGGCTCTCTGTGGGTAGGTAGGTAGTTAGTGGGCTCCCCATAGGTAGATAGGTAGCTAGTGGGATCCCCATAGGTAGTTAGGTAAGTAGTGGGCTCCCTGTGGGTAGGTAGGTAGATAGTGGGCTCCCCATAGGTAGATAGGTAGCTAGTGGGCTCCCTATAGGTAGTTAGGTAAGTAGTGGGCTCCCTGTGGGTAGGTAGGTAGATAGTGGGCTCCCCATAGGTAGATAGGTAGCTAGTGGGATCCCCATAGGTAGATAGGTAAGTAGTGGGCTTCCTGTGGTTAAGTAGGTAAGTAGGTAGGTAGATAGTGGGCTCCCCATAGGTAGGTAGGTACGTAGTGGGCTCCCAGTAGGCAGGAAGGCAGATAGTGGACCCCATAGATAGGTAGATATTGGGCCCCATAGGTAGATAGGTAGGCAGATAGATAGAAGGCCCACGTAGGCCGGTATATAGTTGGCCCCCATAGGTAGGTAGATAGCGAGCCCCCCATAGGTAGGTTGCCAGGTAGTGGGGGAACTTAAGTGGTGCCCCACACATGGAGGGGGGAAAGGGAACTTGAGTGGAGCCCCAATCACCTTCCTCCGGTGAGGCGCTCTCACCTTATCACAAAGCTGTTTGTACATAGTGTTTGGATATAGCATCTGCTGAATGAAGGGTCAGTACCGGCTGTTATATAGTGTACACGGCTATGGAGATCCATGTGCTCCGTACAGCAAGACTGATACATTATTATTTTGGAATTTATTATTATTATTATTATTATTATTATTATTATTTATTCTTCTATTCACTTTTATTAAGATTTCTATATTTATTTAGTTTTTTTTACTATGATTCCTGAATTCATATTTTTAAAATTTTAAAATGTATCAATTTAAATTGGAATTCATCATGAATTATTATTGTTATTATTAATTATTTTAACTTTTTATTATGACAAATTGTTATTCTTTATTATTATGTATTCTTGTATTTTTTTTTTACTATAATCAATTATGTTATTTTAATATTATATTGATATTTTATTATGATATATTTATTTTGTTACTTTTATTATTATTAGTAATTTTTCCTCTTCTTTTATAATCCATTTATATTGTTATTTATTTATATTATAATGTATTCTTGTTTTATTCACACTGTTATTTTATTTTATTTATTCTTTTGTTAACATTTTATTGTAATTTATTGCTATTATTATTACTACTATTAATTCTTGTAATATTTTAGTACATTGTTATTTAGTATTATTTTATTTACTCTTGTATTAATTCTTATTATGATTTACTTATTTAGTTATTATGATTTACTTATTATTTTATTTATTCTCGTATTAGTTTTTTTACTATGATTTATTCATTTACATTGTAATTTAGTTAATTGTTACTACTATTAATTCTTGTAATATTTTTGTATGTTGTAGTTTATTAATATTGTTATTTACTATTATTTTATTTATTCTTGTATTAAGTTTTATTATGATTTACTTATTTAGATTATTTTTATGATTAATATTAGTTTATGTATTCTTGTATTAATTTTCATTTATGATTTACTTATTTTTTTCATTAATATTATTTTATTTATTCTGGTATTAATTTTATTATTATGTCTTTATTTATTTTGTATTTATTATTATTTTATTCTTGTATCAATATTTTTACTCTTATGATTGTTTATATTATTACGTTTCTTCTTCTTACATATAAACCTATGATGGAGCAGTCGCCCCTTTCTGATAGGATTAGGGATCAGTGCTCAGTCATTAATGTGATATAAATGTCCATAGCCCACAACACTGGGTGATGACTCTCAGGCCTGCGAGTGTCGTACATTAAAGACTTGTGTTGCGGCAGTGACAATGCGGTTCCGCTCTCTGGTCCAGAATATTAATTCTCTTTCCAGTGAGTAACGATGTGACGAGCAGCTGCCGGCATTGAGATATACGCGGCGTTCTGTCGTCTTCCATATTGTCCAGTCGGCTCCTTCTTCAGAGAGTGCGGCTCGTATATACAGTACGCTCCACTGCACGCCAAGATGGAGAATGTCTGCGCGGAGGGCAGGGGTCACTGCGAATATGAAACATTGTATTCCTCGTGTTACCGCAGTGAATTCGCCTTCATCCACCATGATGGATGGGAGTTCTGGATCACTCCTTCACGGGGACAAAATAAATGGACTCTGCTCCTGACAATTGGATTTTATTTATTTTTTGGTAAATTGTATTCGTTCCAAGAAAAAAAAATAAGAAATAGTAAAGATTGTGACGCGCGGTGACAGGAGGCGGCGACAGGAGGCGGTGACAGGACGCGGTGACAGGACGCCGCCGCGCTTCATCTCCATAGAATTTCCTGTGATTCTATAGAAATGACAGATGTGCAGAATATTATGTGATCGATGGAAAAATAAAGACGACACATTAAGGTAACAGCCACAGATTGCGACAGGTGAGGGCGGCGGGTAAGTGCGCCCCCCGGAGATATTACAGGGTGCAGACATCATATTGCTCCCGGCTCTGACCATCATCTATATCAATATTCACCTGGATCTGATTACATTTGTCGGCTTCCAATATGTGTCCTCGTCAGGAGAAGGAGACGCTGAATTCCCTCCGTGATACGTGTCTGCCATTAATACAGATACATTTCCCCGCTGCGGAGTTATCATTGTACTCATTCCGCAGTAATGTTGGCAGCGGCGCTGAATTCGGGAGGGTGAGGGGCAGAGACTGCCCCGACTATTGATGGATGGAAAATTTGTTGGCTATTGTTAAAGGAAGTCAGGACTTTATATACTGAAAGGGTCCAAGAGGGGTGTGACTGCATAACTGGGGTCGACGAATGGAGGTATTCTTGGGGGCCCCCAGTGGAGATGATTCTTGGGCCACCAGTGGATGTGATTCTGGGGCCCCCCCAGTTGGAGATGATTCTTGGGGTAACCAGTGGTGTTGATTCTTGGGGCCCACCAGTGGAGATGATTCTTGGGGCCACCAGTGGAGATGATTCTTGGGGCCACCAGTGGAGATGATTCTTGGGGCCACCAGTGGAGTTGATTGCTGTAGCCACCAGTGGAGGTGATTCTTGGGGCCACCAGTGGAGGTGATTCTTGGGGCCACCAGTGGAGATAATTCTTGGGGCCACCAGTGGAGGTGATTCTTGGGGCTACCAGTGGAGTTGATTCTTGGAGCCACTAGTGGAGTTGATTGCTGTAGCCACCAGTTGAGTTGTTTATTGGGCCCACCAGTAGAGTTGATTCTTGAGGCCACCAGTGAAGATGATTCTTGGAGCCACTAGTAGAGTTGATTCTTGGGGCCCACCAGTGTAGTTGATTCTTGGGACCCACCAGTGGAGTTGATTATTGGGCCCAAAAGTAGAGTTGATTCTTGGGGCCCACCAGTGGAGTTGATTTCTGAAGCCACCAGTGGAGTTGATTCTTGGGGCCCAGCAGTGGAGTTGATTGCTGGGCCCACCAGTGGAGTTGATTTCTGGAGCCACCAGTGGAGATGATTCTTGGGGCCACCAGTGTAGATGATTCTTGGGGCCACAAGTGGAGCTAATTCTTGGGCCACCAGTGGAGTTGATTCTTAAAGGGCCACAGTGGGGTTGACCCCTTGGGGCTACTTTAAAATTTATTCTTAGGGGGACCAGTGGGTTATTTCTGGGCCCACCATGAGTTTTATTCTTAAGGACCCCCATGGAGCTGTTCTTGGGGCCCATGGAGTTGATTTTGGGCCCCTTTTTTTTCCACCAGTGGAGGTTTTGGGAATTTTATTTTGGCCCCCCATGGGGGAAAGGCCCCCCGGGGGTTCTTAGGGGCCCCCGTGGAGTTGATTTTCTGGGGCCCCCCAGTGGAGTTGATTCTTAAGGGCCACCCGTGGAGCTGATTCTAGGGCCACCATGGGGTTGTTTCTTGGGGCCCCAGTGGAGTTATTTTAAGGACCCCCAGTGGGGTGATTTTGGGGGCCAAGTTTTTTGGGGGTCCCTTTTATTCTTGGGGGTCAGACATTGTTCTTGGGGGCCCCCCAAGGAGTTATTCTTTGACCCAAAAGTGGAGTTTATTCCCTTGGCCCCAGGGAGATGATTATTGGGCCCCACCAGGGGGGGGGAACTTGGGCCACCTGGAGGGGATTTTTGGGCCCCCCAATTGGGGTTGTAAAATTTGGGGCCCAGCATGGGTGACTCTTGGGGGCCCACCATAGAATTTATTTTTGGGGCCCAAAAGTGGAACTGATTCTTGGGGGCCCCCCATGGAGGTTTCTTGGGCCCACAGTGAGTTGATTCTTTGCCCCCAGTGGGGATGATTCTTGGCCCCGAGTGTATTCTTGGAGCCACCAGTGGATTGATTTTGAGAGAAAAAGTGCGTTGATTCTTTGGGACCCCTTTTTTTTCCCACCCGGGGGAGTTTCTTGGGGGCCACCATGGGATGATTTTTGGCTCCCCCATGGGGTTGATTCCGAGGCCACAATAGGGGTGATTTTTAGGGCCCCCTAGTAGAGCGGTTTATGAGGGCCCCCAGTGGGGGGATTCTTTGGGACCCGTGGAGAGATTCATGGGGCCCACCAGTGGGGTTGATTATTGGGCCCACCAGTAGAGATGATTCTTGGGGCCACCAGTAGAGCTGATTCTTGGGGCCATCAGTGGAGCTGATTCTTCGGGCCACCAGTGGAGCTGATTCTTGGGGCCCACCAGAAGAGTTGATTCTTGGCGCCCATCAGTAGAGTTGATCCTTGGGTCCCCTACAGCTACTATACATGACTGCACATGATTCTTGATCTTTGCCTTTTACTTTTTGCCTCTCTTTCTCTCTGTTTTTCATACTCAAAATCAACCCCATGGCTACCATACCCAAAGGCCCAACGGGGTCTCCACCTCTAACCTGCGGGCAGGTCCAAGCCTGAGTGGTGGTTTCGGGACGGAGTGTGCAAATGCAAACCTCAGCTTGGTCTTCCCAAACTAGTTGCAGAAGTGAAATCCAGACCCAGTTCCTCTCACTAGATTAACTGTATCCAGGTCCTTAGGACTCAGTACATTCAGTCCTATACCCTGTGGTCTGTAACGTTTCTGGGTGGAACTTGGATCTGAGCACTGCATGGCGGTATTATTCAGTACACTGGTTATGTTGATCCTTTTATGAAGCATTTGTTCAGTAACAGTGTGGCGGTATTATTCATGTAGTAACAATTGCCTTGATTCAGCCCTGGATTTGCCCCCTGCTCAGTGTGGATAATAAGACCCTTCCATTTGTTATTCCTCACTAATCATGTTTCACGCCCTCCAGGCTTCATGCAGGTCTCAGCACAGGAGGGGGCATTGCTGAACATCCTCCTGAAGTGACAGGGGACTGAGAAACAAGGTATAACCTATGGCAATGGCTCAGCCAATCAGCAGAGGAAGGACCGGTCACATGACGTGCAATAAGCAGCTATTTATTAACCACATTATTTTCAAATCTCAAAGTTGAATCCTTCAAGTGAAGATGAAGTTTCAGAATCCGCCGTCCGGTGTGGAAACGAGGAGCAGCACGATTACGGGATGTCATATTGTATGTACAGTATCTGGTACTTTCCACAAGTTTTACCCTCTGCAGGCTCCATCTCTGATCTAATGGTGGAGATGACCAGCTATGATGTTTCCCATACATTTTACACATAGGAGCAGTGTTCCTGTTACCCTAAATCTTTATAGCAGCATGGAAATTATAGAGTAGTACTAAGCAGTGTAGCTGTGACTCCAGCACTGGGGGGATATAACACTTACTAGAAGCAGCAGCATGGAGGACATTATAGAGCAGTACTGAGCAGTGTAGCTGTGACTCCAGCACTGGGGGAGATAGTAACGACTTACTAGAAGCAGCAGCCAAGGAGGACATTATAAGCCGTACTGAGCAGTGTATTGTTACTCCACACTGGGGAGATTAAAACACTTATCTAGAGCGAGCAGCATGGAGCAACATATAGAGCCAGTACAGAGCATGTGTAGCCCTGTGACTTCCCAGCACTGGGGGAGATATAACATCTTACTAAGAGCACAGCATGGATGGACATGTATAGAGCAAGTACTGAGCATTGTAGCTGGGACTACCAGCACAGGGGGAGAAAAAAACACTTACTAAGAAGCTCAGCATGGAGTAACATTATAGAGGCATACTGAGCATGTAGCTGTGACTTCCCAGCACTGGTGGAGATAATAACACTTACTAGAAGCAAGCGCATGGAGGACATTAAAATAGCAGTACTGATCCAGTGTAGCTGTGACGTCAAGCACTGGTGGAGATAAAACACTTACTGGAAAGCAGACATCAGCATGGAGGAACACAATAGATCAGTACTGAGCAGTGTAGCTGGGACTCCAGCACTAGGGGTAGATATAACACCTTACTAAATCAGCAGCATGGAGGACATTATAAGAGCAGCTACTGAGACAGTGTTAGCTGTGACTCGACGACACTGGGGAGGAGATATAACCACTTACAAAGCAGCAGCAGGAGGACATTATAGAGCATACTGAGGCAGTGTAAGCTGTTGGAATCCAGCACAGGGAGATATAACACTTTACTAGAAGCATGCAGCCATGGAGGACATTATAGAGCAGTATGAGCAGTGTCAGCTGTTGACTCCAGCACTTGGGGTAAGATATAAAACTTATCTAGAAAGCAGCATCGAATGGTAGGACATTATAGAGCAGGTACCTGATGCAGTGTAGCTGTGACTCCAGCACTGGTGATATATAATACTCAATAGAAGCAGCAGCCTGGAGGACCATTATAGGCAGTACTGCACAGTGAGCTATGACCTCCAGCACTGGAGGAGATATTACACCTAGAAACAGCAGCATGGAGGACATTTATAGAGCAGTCTAGAGCAGTGTAGCTGTGACTCCACACTGGAGAGATATAACAGTTCTAGAATGCAGCAGCATGGAGGACATTATAGAGCAGTACTGAGCAGTGGTAGCTGTGACTCCATCACTCGTGGTGAGATAGACACTTAAAGAAGCATCAGCAGCATGGAGGTCAGTTATAAGCAGTACTGAGCAGTGTATCTTGTGAATCCAGCACTGGGAGATATAACACTTACTAGAAGCAGCAGGATGAGGAACGTTATAGAGCAGATATTGCGCAGTGTAGCTGTGACTCCAGCACTGGGGAGATATAAAACTTACTATAAGCAGCAGCATGGAGAAATGTTAATAAGCAGTACTAGAGCAGTTTGGGGGTAGCTGTGACTCCAGCACTGGTGGAGATATAACACTTACTAGAATAGCATGCAGCATTTATTGACATTAAAGAGCAGTACTGTGAGTCAGTGTAGCTGTCAATCCAGCACTGGGGAGAAATAACACTTACTAGAAGCAGTCGAAGCATGAGGACATTAATAGAGCATTATTGAGCGGTGGTGCTGTGACTCCAGCACTGGGGGATATATAACACTTACTAGAAGCAGCAGCAAGGAGGACAATAAAAAGCAGTACTGAGCAGAGGTAGGCTGTGACTCCCAGCACTGGGTGAGATAATAATAACACTAGAAGCACACAAGGAGGTATATTATAGAGCAGGTACGAGCATGTAGCTTTGACTCCAGCACTGGGAGATATAACAACTAACTAAAGCAGCAGCCAGCATGGAGGACATTATAGAGCAGTAAACTTGATCAGTGTAGCTGTGACACCAGCACTGGGGGAGTTATAACACTTACTAGAAGCAGCAGCAGCATGGGAGTGACATTATAGAGCCGTAAACTGATCAGTGTGCCTTGTGACTCCAGCCACTGGGGTAGATATAACACTTACTAGAAGGCAGCAGCCTGGAGGAAATTATTAGAGCATAACTGAGCAGTGTACTGTGACTCCAGCACTTGGGGGAGATATAACACTTTTACTATAAGCAAGCAGCCAAGGAGGACCATTAAAGAGCACAGTACTGAGTAAAGTCAGAGTAGCTGTGACACCAGCACAGGGGGAGATATAAAACATACTAGAAGAGCACATGGAGGACACTATAGAGCAGTAACTGAGTCAGTGTAGCTGGTGACTCCATCACTGGGGGGAGATATAACACTTTACTAGAAGCAGCATCATGGAGGACATTTATAGAGCAGTACTGAGCATTGGGGTGAGCTGTGACTCCAGCACAGTTAGGAGATATAACACTTACTTAGAAGCAGGCAGCATGGAGGAAATTATAGAGCAGTACTGAGCATTGTAGCTGTGAATCCAGCACTGGGGATATAAAACACTTACTAGAAGCACGCAATGAGGAACATTATAGATCAGTTAACTGAGCAAGTGTTGGTAAGCATGTGACTCCGCACAGGGGGAAGATATAACACTTCTAGAAGCAGCAGCATGGAGTACATTTATAGAGCAGTACTGACAGTGTAGCTGTGACGTCCCAGCACTGGTGAGATATAATACGCACTAGAAACAGCAGCCTTGGAGGACCATATATAGAGCATACTGCCAGTTGGGTAGCTATGAACTCCAGCACTGGTGATATATAATACTCACTGAAGCAGCAGCATGGATGACATTTATAGAGTCAGTACTGAGGCCTGTAGCTGTGAACTCCAGGCAACTGTGAGGATAAATAACACTTACTAGAAGCACATCATGGAGGACAATATAGAGGCATTACTGATCAGTGTAGCAGTGACACCATCACTGGGGGGAGATAACACTTAGATAGAAGCAGCAGCAATGCATGAGGACATTAATAGAGCATTACTGAGCAGTGTAGCTTGTTGAATCCAGCTACTGGTGAGAGTATAACACTTACTAGAAGCAGCAGCATGGAGGAACATTATAGAGTACTGTATTGAGCATGTGTATGCTGTGTACGACGTCCAGCACTGTGGATATATAACACTTACTAATAAGCTCAGCATTGATTATAATATAGAGGCAATTACTGAGCAGTGAAGCTGTAGACTTCCAGCACTGGGGAGATATAACACTTACTAGAAGCAGCAGCAGCATGAGACAATATAGATGCAATACAGAGCAGTGTACTGTGACTTCCATCACTGGGGAAGATAATAACACTTACTAGAAGCAGCAACATGGAGGACATTATAGAGCAGTATTGATGCGTGTGTAGCTGTGACTCCAGCACTGTGGGGATATATAACACTTACTAGAAAGCCAAGAAGCAAGGAGGACAAATAGAGCAGTACTGAGTCATTGAAGCTTGTGACTCAGCACTGGGAGATATAACACTAGAAGCAGTCACAATGGAGTGATATTATAGAGGCAGTAACTGAGCAGTGAAGCTTGACTCCAGCACTGGGAGATATGACACTTACTATAATCAGCAGCATGGAGTACATTATATAGCAGTACGAGCAGTTAGTCTTTGACTCCAGCACTTGGGGATGATATAACTCTTACTAGTAAGCAGCAGCAGCCTGGATGACATTATAAGGGCAGGTACTGAGTCAAGATGTAGCTTGTGACTCCAGCACAGGGAGATAAAACACTTACTAGAAGCAGCAAGCAGCATGTGATGACATAATATAGAGTACTGAGCAGTGTACTGTGACCCATCACTGGGGGGAATATAAAACAACTTACTAGAAGCAGCAGCATCATGGAGGACATAATAGAGCAGTACTGGCATTTTACTGTTGACCTCCAGCACTGGGGTGGATATAACACTACTAGACAGCAGCAGCATGGAGGACATTATATAGCAGTACTGACAGTGTAGCTGTGACTCAGCACTGGGGAAGATATAACATTTACTAGAAGCCAGCATCATGGAGGAAACATAATATACAGTACTGATCAGTGTAGCTGTGACCCAGCCATTGGGGAGATATAACCACTTACTAAGAAGCAGGAGAAGCACGGTGAGTGACATTATGTAGCAGTACTGTAACAGAGTATGCTGTGACTCCAGCACTGGGGTGAATATAAGACTAGAAGCAGCCCAATGGAGGATATTATAGAGCAGACTTGAGCAGTGGTAGCTGTGACATCAATCACTGAGGGAGATTTATAACACTACTAGAAGCGAGCAGCATGGAGGACAATTATAGAGCAGTACATGAGCTGAGTAAGCTGTGACACCCATCCACTGAGGGAGAATAAAACTATAGGCTAGCAGCAGCATATAGCACCTTATAGAGCGTACTGATGCAGGTAGCTGTGACATCCAGGCACTGTGAGATATATACAGTTCCTAGAAGCAGTCAGCATGGAGGACATTATAGAGCAGTTACTGAGCAGTGTAGCTGTGACTCCACACTGGGTGAAGATATAACACCTTATAATAAGCAGCAGCAGCATGGGTAGGACATTATAGAGCAGTACTGTAGCAGAGTTTAGCTGTGACTCCAGCCAACTGGGGAAGAATATAACACTTAACTAGAAGCAAGCAGCATGGAGGACATTATATAGCAGTACTGAGCTGTGAAGTTTGTGACACCAGCACTGTGGGAGAAAAAACACTTAACTAGAAGCAGCCAGCATGAATTACATAATAGAGCAGAACAGAGCTAGTGTAGCTGTGACTCCAGCACTGGGGGATATATAACCTTACGAGAAGCAGCAGCATGAGGACAATATAAAGCATAAAACATGATCAGTGTAGCTGGTGACTCCAGCACTGGTGATATAAAACACTTACTGAGAAGCATAATCATGTAGGACATTATAGAGCATACTGAGCAGTTGTAGCTGGTGACGCCCAGCACTGGTGGAGATATATCACTTACTATAAGCAGCAGCATGTGAGGACATTATGAGCCAGTACTGAGGCATTTAGCTTGTGACTCCAGCACTGGGGGAGATATAACACTTACAGAGAAGCAGGCACATGGAAGACATTATAGTGAGCAGTTCGAGCATTGTAGCTGAGACTCTCAGCACTGGGGGGAATATAACACTACTAGAAGCAGCATCATGGATGGACATTATATAGCAAAACTGACAGTGTAGCCTGTGACTCTAGCACTGTGGGGAGAAATGTAGACACTTACTAGAATCATCTAGCATTGAAGACAATATAGAGCAGTACTGAGCAGTGTATCTACTGACTCCAGCTCTGGGAGATATAACACCTTACAATAAGCAGCAGCATGGAGGACATTATAGAGCAAATACTGATGCAGATGTCCTGTAGACTACATCCAGCACTGGGGAGAAATAACACTTACTTAGAAGCAGCAGCATGGAAGACTATTATAGAGCATTGTAACAGTTGGCGCATGTACGCTGTGACTTTCCAGCACTTGGGAGATATAACAATTACTAGAAGCAGTAGCATGGAGGACCTTAATATGAGCAGTACTGAGAGCAGTGAGCTGTGACGCCAGCACTGGGGGAGATATAACCTTACCTAAAGCAGCAGCATGGAGACATTATAGAGCAGGTAACTGAGCAGTGTAAGCTGTGAACTCCAGCACTGGGGTTAGATATAACACTTACAAGAAGCAGCAGCATGGAGGACATTATAGAGCAGTACTGAGCAGTGTAGCTTGTCACTGTGTCCAGCACTGGGGAGATATACCACTTACTAGAAGCAGCAGCATGTGAGTACAACATTATAGGAGCAGTACTGAACAGTGGTAGCTTGGGGCCTCCCCGCACTGGGGGGGGATATAACACTTTTCTAGAAAAGGGTGCAAAAAAGGCAAAAAGGTCATCTTAATAGGGGGCGTAAAAAGCATGAAAACCGTGGGGCTCGGAAATTGGGGGAATTAAAACTTACAAAAATTCCAGGGAGAAAGGAGGGTATTACAAATCAGAAACAAAAAGGGAGTGAAGGCTTGGGAAATTTTCCCTCACGGGGGAATTTTAAAACACTTTCAAAAGCACACGGGGGAAAAATTAAAAAAGCATTTCTTTGGGAGTGGAAGCTGTGACCCACAAATTGGGGGGATAAAACACATCCAAGAAAACAGCAGCAAAAGGGGAGATACATTAAAAAGAGCAACTGAGGGAGTGTGCCTTGGGCCCAGCACTGGGGAGATATAACAACTTACAAGAAGCACCAATCAAAAGGAGGGACCATTTATAGAGCAGAAATTTAGGGGTTTTAGGGTGTGACCCCACCCCTGGTTTTGGGGTATAACACTTAACTAAAAGCAACATTTCAAAACAATTAAAAAAAGGGGCAGGAAAATGGTGCATTTTGGAAGCTGGACTCCATACTTGGGAATATTAAAACAAACCAAAAGGAAACACCCCTTGAGGACAATTTTAGGGGGCAGTACAGGGGCCCCT
>JAODAL010064077.1:0-18907 GCA_025379985.1 Phyllomedusa bahiana
GCCCTCAAAGCTTATTTGTGGTTGCTCAATTCTTTTGCGCAATTTACATCCAGGGGTTAATTAAGCGTTGTTCTGCAGTTGTACTCAGTAAAAGAAACTTTGTTTTTAAACCCCCCGACAGAAGAAATTCTGTAGCATAATTCAAATCCAAGGTTTAAATTAAGCCTGTTTGTGCTTTTATATTCAGTAAAATACACAGAGTTTTTAAACGGCACATACAAGTCAATTTTTCCTGCCCATTTGTGGAGCGCAATTTATATCCAAGGGTTACCAAGCTTTTTTACTGGTTCATTTGGCGTCAAATACAGGTGTGTGTATTTATCAAAATACAGATATCTTCATCAAACAGTGTTTTGTACATTTTAGAACAAACAGTATGTCAAAGGAAAGGTGGCAGGCTCTTCACACTGCGAGTGGCAGAGGCACAAACATTCCAGGCCCAGGTCGCAGCACAGCAAGGGGAAACGTCGCAGCAGGGTCACTCGGTGGGGGCCACAACTGCCGCTGTCATCTAGCGGCCCGTGTACTGACTAGCAACCCAAGGGTTCTTGGTTGGTTGATAGGTCAATCCACTTCCTCCCAGATGACATTGACAACTCCAGCCAAGAGTCGGTGGGAACGTCAGACACAAACCCTTATGTTGCATGGCCCGGGAGCGGGTCAGCGGCCCTCACCGTCCTCAACCCGCCTCTGCCCATCCGGTTACCCTACCCAGAGATCTACATGGGGTTCTGGGCTCACGCCACTATATAGCGAGGATGAAAATTTGAGGAGGGCAGTCAGCAGCTACTTAGCAGCGAAGAAATGGGGCCAAAAATCCCCTGCTTCTTGCAGTAGGCGGCAAAGTATAGATGTTGAGAGTGGCATGGGGAGGTCATGTTGTGAGGGGTCAGCCTCTGCATAAACCCAAGACCGGTGATATGACAGCAGTTGACAATGAAACCCCAAATAGAATGATGTAGCCGGACCGCACTTGGGAGCCGGTGAGGCAAGGGGTTCATCATCGTCAGGAGAAGAGGGGGTCAGCTTGCGCGGTCAGGGAGCGGCGCAGCCCGCAAGTGGGTGGTGGCCGTGATCACAGGGTAGCAGCAGGTAGGTCGGGAGCCAAGGGGGCCCGGGGAAAAAAAACCCCCCTTTGCAGGTCCAAGAAAGTAGCGGCACAGGGGCTCAGCGAGGCAGCGGTGGCAGTAGTCACTCAGTGTGGAGCGATGGCGGTAAAATCCGAGACTTGGCGGTGTGGCAGTTCTTTGCTAAGGCACCGGAGGAGCCGAATATGGGTATATTAGAATCTGTAGGCAGAAGTGAAGCGTGGCCAGGGAGCGAACATTGGCACCACGGCCTGCGTCAACACATGCAGCATCACCATCCGGTGGCCTGGGAGAAAGTGGCTCGAAAGTGGGGGTCCATTCCCTGCCCGCAGCAAACAGAAGCGCAGCAGCGCCCAGGGCAAAGCATACCCTTGCAGCCAGTCAAGGCTTTCCCCCAGCTCTGCAGAAGGGAGCTGTTTCTCTTTTACAAAACATCCCCGGTCCCCGATGCTTGCTCCCCGCTATCATGGCGCCAGCAGTGTTCAGTGAGGCGGAAATTTAAAAGAGCAACAGTATGGTCCAAAACCCTCCCAAGGTGGGAGCCCGCTGGGGGTGCTCCTGTCCAAGGGTTTTTTGGGGGCCCGCAGTCCCCCCCCTTTCCCAAAAGGGGACTCTGAAAACCCTTTGGGGAACTAAAGGGTTGGGGCCGACCGAGTGGAAAGTTCCAAGCCGTTTAAATTTTTTTCCAAAAAAGGCCCCTTTATAAATATTTGGGGGGAGAACAAAAGGGTGGGCAATTTCCTTTATTATCTTTTTTCCAAGGTTTTAAAAAAAAGGCAGCGCAAAATCCCGGGGTTAAAAACTTTTGGGGAGGGGCCCGTAAAATGTTTCCCTTTAAAAGGCCCACTGGGGGAAAGTGCCCCCAACCCCGGGCCCCGGCCCACCAACAACTTGGAGGGAGACGCCGCTTTCTTTTTCCCCCCCCCGTTGTCAAAAGCGGCTCCCGCGCCAAAGTCCCCTCCTCCTCCTCCACCACCACCCCAGCCCCCACAAAAACTGGGTCCCATATCCCCAGTTAAAGGGACCCAGCGGTGTCACGCAGGGTTTTACACCCGGCTTGCCCCGGTGAAAGAAGTCACACAGGGGGAACTGCTCCGCGAAAGCAGCAAGAAATGAAAGTGTGGCTTTCTCGCGCCCCCAACCCCAAATTGGAAAACCCTGGTTTACGGACAAAAGGGAGGGGAAAATTGGGGTCCCCGGGGGACCGAGGAAGGGGGTGGGGCCCTGCCCTGCATGGTGCAGTGTTTTAAAACTGGTTTGTGAAAAGGTTTTTCCCCCTTGGGGGAATCGCCACCGATCTTTAGAACATTCTGAAAATGGGCCCGGAAATGTGATGCACTTTATCCATTCGAACAAAGGGCCCGGGGGGCAACCCCCCTCGGGGTTTCAGCGGGGAGAACGGGGCCCCCCCCAAAACACCTGTATTGGGGTTTTTTTCCCCCCCGTTGGAATTCCCGCCGGCCCCATTTGGACGGACGTATGAACAAAAAGGGAAAAGGGCCCTTAAGAAAAATTTTTTGATCCAGGCGGGGCGAATTTCTCCCCCGTGGGAAATTGATTTTCAGCCAAATTTGGGAGCTCATCGTGACACCTGGTTTGTTGGGCCCCCTTCGGGAGGCGACGTTATTTGTTTAATCGCCAGGTTACGGGGATGAATAACGTCATTCCATGCCCCTTTATGTCCCGGAAACAGGGTGCTGAAAAAAACGTCTGGGAGGGGAAATTTGGGAACGTGGCAATACAACTCGCGGGCCCCAAAGAGTCCGGGGGGACGGGAAAAGGAGGAGGAGGGGACTTGGAGCGAAGCATTGTCTGGTGAAATTTATGGATTTTTTTACCCCGGTTTACAAGAAGGGGGAGGGAAGGGGCCCGCTGGAAGGGGGGTGATGGAGTTTTGGGAAGACGAGGAGATGACCTGGAAAAACCGGGGGCAGTATTTTCAGTGGGGGAAAGGAGGGGGGGAGCCCCCCGGAGTCACTTGTGGGAGAAAGGCCCCCCCGCATGTGATTTGGCCCGGCTTGTGAAAAGCCCAATAAATCCCCTTCCCCGGAGAGGGATACTTTGGGTTCCACCCTATTGGCCCTCGCTATCGGTCCAAAAAAAAGGGGGCCTTTTTTTTCCCAGCTAATTTAAAAGGGAGGACAAAATAAATATATAGGGAAATCCTTTCCCTAGTCAGTTGGCCGCTGCCCAGTGCGGGCCCCGCCCCCCCTCTGACAGGTCTTTTAGTGCTCCGTACAACTGGGCCGGGTGCTGCCGGAGGGAAGGGTGGGGGGGGTCAAGCAGTACCCCCCCAGGGAGCAACCTAAGTCGGAGTCACTTTTATGGCAGTTCCTTTACCCGGCCCAGGGGGGGGAGGAGGGGCAGTCCCCCCAGCAGCAGGGAGCACAGCAGGCCGGGGCAGGGCCCCGAAAAACAGGTGGGGGCCTCCCTTTGGGGGGCACTCTGCCCCCCCCAGTTTTGAAGAAACCCCTTGGGGCAAATGGGCAGCCAAACGGGGTGTGTGGCCGAAAAATTTCCGAGTTTGGGAGGAAGAAGCTGTCCTGCCCAGCCAAATAGTGTGGATTAAACGGGGTGTTCAGTGCAGCGGGGGCCATGTTAACCCCAAAGGGGAACTGTGGGAAATGGTTTTGGGTTTTTAAAATAACCTGCCCAGCCCCCTATTCTTTTATGCCGCCCCCCAAACCCGTTTCCACAAATCTGCTGCAGTTTTTTTCCCTTTTGTCACGAAACTTTTTTACCAGGGGAATGGTATTTCCACCCACCTCCACACTTGCCCTTGTGCCAAGTTTGGGCCCTCATCTGGAAAGGGTGGCTGCTGCCCGGACCTCCACCCCTGTGCATTGGTTTCCCCCCCCTCCCTTTACCCCATTGGGTATTGGGTCCTTCTGCCGTCCCCCCCCTCTCTGTCCCTTGTGCCCTCTGTGGCCTAAATCCATTTTTTCCCCCTCCAGAATGTGGGTTGGGGCCCCTTTCTGACCTCTTTCTGCTGGGGTGTGGTGCCCGCCCCGTGACCCAAAGGGCAAAGTGTCATTGTGCCCCCTCTGTTTTTCCCCCATTCCCGTTTTTTGGGCCCCCTCCAAATTCTTTTTGCCCTGTCTGACTTCAGGCTGCTGCCTCCGTCACCCCCCACCTCAAACATTGTGCCTCCTTTTGGGCCCTCCCACTGTTTTGCCCCCCCCAAATTGGGGTTTATTTTTCCACCTTTTTGACCTCATGCTGCTGTGCCGTGACCCCACACACTGTTTTCATTTTTGGGCCCCTGTCTGGGCATGCTGCTTTTCCCGTGGCTGCTGCCTTTACCCCACACAGTTTTCCCTTGTCCCCACTCTTTTGGGGGACTCCCGTTTTTGGGCCCCCCTCCAGAAAAGTCATTGTGCCACTGCCTGCCCCATTCTGCTGTGGGCTGCTGCCCTTTACCTCCCTACTGGTCATTGGCCACTGTTGACCCTTCATTGCTTTTTGTGGCTGTGCCGGGCCCCCCACACCTTTTCCCTTGTGCCACGTCTGGGCCTCATGCTGCTCTGTGGCTTTCCGTGACCCCCACACTGTGTCATTTTCCCCCTCTGGGCCCCATCCTGTTTTTGCCACCTCCAGAATGTGATTGTGCCATGCCGCCCATTGCGCTGTGGGCTGCCAGGCCCACCCTGTGATTTGCCCTGTCGACCCCATGCTGCTGCGTGGCTGCTGGCCGTTACCTCCAACCTTTCCTTGGCCACTGTCTGACCTCTGCTCTGCTTGGGTGCTGCCGGACCTCCCCACTGTGATTGTCCCCTCTGTGGCCCACCCGTTTTTGCCCCCCTCCAGAATGTGATTGTGCCACTGCTGAACCATGCTGCCTGTGGCTGCTGCCGTACCTAACACTGTGTCATTTTGCCCTGTCTGACCCATGCTGCTGCTTTTGGTGGGGCCCCGCCCGGACCACCATTGTTCATTGTGCCCCTGTCTCCCCCTCGCGCTGTGGGGCTGTCGTGCCCCCCACACGTGTCATTTCCCCCCTCTTGGCCTACTCCTTTTTTTTCCACCTCCAGAATGTCATTGGCCCCTGTTGACCTCTGCTCTGGGTGTGGCGTTGCGTGACCCCCACAAACCCGTGTCATTTTGCCCCGCTGACCTCTGCGCTGCTGGGTGCGCCGGACCCACAAAACTGGCATTGTGCCCGCTACCCCATTGCTGCGTGGTGCTGCCTTGACCTCCAACTGTGTCATTGTCCAACTCCGTGGGCCCACTCCTGTTTTTTCCACCTCCGAATTATTGGCCACTGCCATCATGCTGCGCTGTGGCTGCTGCCGTGACCACCACACTCTGTATTGTGCCACTGTTACCTCATGCTCGCTGGGCTGCTGCCGTGACCTAACCTGTTCATTGTGCCACTGTCTGACCTCATGCTGCTGCTGCTGGGCGCTGCCCTGACCTCCACCCCATTCATTACCCACCCTTTGGCCTACTCCTGATTTTGCCACCTCCCAAAAGTCATTTGCCATGCCCCGACCCCATGTTTCTGCGTGGCTGCTGTGGCCCCCCACACTTGTATTGCCCCGTCTGACCTCATGCTGCTGCTGTGGTTGTGCCTGACTACACACTGGTCTTTGGCCCCTGTCGACCCGATGCGCTGGTGGTTGCCCGGGCCTCCCAGGGGTCATTGCCCACTCTGTGCCCTTTTTTTTTTTGCCCCCTCCCCGAATGTCATTGTGCCACGTCTGCCCCCATGCTCGTGTGGGCGCTGCGTGAACTCACACGGTGTCATTGCCCACTCGTTTCCTACCCCTGTTTTTTTCCACCCCCCAGAATGTCTTGGGGCCACGTCTGCCCCATTTGCGGGGCTGCTTGCCGTGACCCAAAACACTCTTCATTTTGCCAGTCTGACCCAGCTGCTGCGTTGGGTGCTGCCGTACCCCACTGTGTCAGTGCCACTGTCTGACCTCATGGCTTTTCTGGGCTGTGGGACCTTTCAACTCTTATTGTGCCACTGCTGAACCATGCGCTGTGTGGCTGATGCCGTGCCTACACACTCTGCTTGTGCCATGTCTACCTCATATATGTGCCCGTGACCTCCACATTTTCATTTTGGGCCCCTCTGTGGCCTACTCCGTTTTTCCACCTCCAAAATCATTGTGCCACTGCCTAACCCCCATGCTGCTGCTGTGGCGCTGCCGGGGACCTCCTACTGTTATTGTGCCACTTCGACCTAGTTGTGTGTGGGGTTTTCCACCCCCCCCCCCCCACCCCCCCCCGGGCCACCCCCCGTTTATTTTTGGGCCACCTCCAGAATGCATTGTGCCACTGCCTGACCCCATGCTGGCTGTGGCTGCTTTCGGTGACCTCCACACTCGTATTGTCCACTGTCTGACTCATGTCTGCTTGGCTGCGCCGTGACCTACACATTGGGCATTGTGCCCACCCCCGACCTCTGCTGCTGCTGCTGGGCGCTGCCGTACCCCCACCCCATTCATTATCCCATCTTTGGCCCACTCCTGATTTTGCCACCTCCAGAATGTCATTGTGCCACTGCCTGCCCTCATGTTGCTGTGGGGCCCTGCTGTCGTGACCTCCCACACCTGTCATTGTGCCACTGTCTGCCCTCATGCGTGCTGTGGTTGCTGCCGTGAACTACACCTGTGTTCATTGTGCCACTGTCTGCCCCTGATGCTGCTGCTGTGGCTGCTGTCCGTGACCTCCACACCTGGGGTCAATTGTCCCACTCTGTGGCCTGCTCCTTTTTTTTTGCCACCTTCCAGAATGTCATTGTGCCACTGTCTGACCTCATGCTGCTGCTGGGGGCTGCTGCCGTGAACTACACACGGTGTCATTGTCCCACTCTGTTTCCTACTCCTGTTTTTGCCACCTCCAGAATGTCATTGTGCCACTGTCTGACCTCATGCTGCTGCTGTGGCTGCTGCCGTGACCTATACACTCTGTCATTGTGCACGGTCTGACCTCATGCTGCTGCTGTGGCTGCTGCCGTGACCTACACACTGTGTCATTGTGCCACTGTCTGACCTCATGCTGCTGCTGTGGCTGCTTGCTGTGACCTACCACCCCTGTCATTGTGCCACGGGTCTGACCTCATGCTGCTTTTGTGGCTGATGCCGTGACCCTACACACTTGTCATTGTGCCACTGTCTGACCTCATGTTTACTGCTGCCGTGACCTCCACACTTTGTCTTTGTGCCACTCTGTTTCCTATTCCTGTTTTTGCCCCCTTCCAGAATGTCATTGTGCTACTGTCTGACCTCATGCTGCTGTGGCTGCCGCTTGTCACCTCCACACTCTGTCACTAATGTTGCCACCTGAGCTCTCAGCTTTTTTTTTTTCCAGCTTTCGCTGGCATGCCCTTTATCAGGCAACTTTCCCCCCGCTTCATTTTTTTGGTCAGTTTTTTCCCTCTTAAGTGCCCGTGAATTTTATAGTGAAGCGATTCTAAGACGGCGGAGTCATGTGCAATGTCATACTAAAACACAACATTGTTATGAAAACCAACCAAGCTCCCTCTGCATATTTAAGCATGCACAACGTTCTAAAAGCACCCTGCAGGGTCTGTGCAGCCTGAAATATGTTTTTTTAACGTGATTCGTCCATAGTTTTAATCGGAACGAAGTTATTTTTTGCCGAGAAATTCGGCAAAGTGAAGGAAACGAATTTCGGGAAATTCGCCCATCTCTACTCGTGACACATTGTGCTTTAAGTTAGTAATACATTTTGGTCCAAAAAGTCCTTGTTTATTCGAGAAAAATATCAAAATATCATGAAAATTTGCAAAAATTTGCATTTTTCAAAGTTCAAAAATTTCTTCGTGAAAGACAGATAGTTATTCCACTCAAAATAGATTATAACTCGCATCCACCATATCTCTACCGTAGGTTGGCATCATTTTTTAAAATGTTTTTTTTTTTTATTTACCACAATTAGGGGCTTAGAATTAATAGTGGTAATTTTTACCATTTTCAGGAAAATTAGCAAATTTGATTTTTTTAGGGACCAGTCCAGTTCTGACGTGGCTGTATTGGAGGGGTATGCATGTTGTTAGATACCTCAATAAATGACCCCATTAGAACCTACACCCATAAAGTATTTAATAAGCCATTTGAAGAAGTTTGGTGACCCTTTAGATATTTCACAGAAATTAAAAGCATATGTGATGTGGAACTTTTAAAATACTCCTGCCTGCAGCTTCGAGTCGCGGACCATGATAGGGGGATGCGGCATGATGCCAGCGGTAATATACCACTGGTTCCATGCCACGATCTTGCGAGCTCTGCTTGTGAGCCCGCAAGATCACCAGTACGTGCCCATACGTCAATTTGTGGGAACCCCTACATGACCTTGACATATAGGTACATCAAATGTCGGAAAGGGGTTAAAGGGGTTTTTCTTACCATGCAGTTTCACAGGGGAGGGGGGTTTTTTTTCCCAAACCCCCCCCAAGGGGGCCAGGCTTTATATACATTTTCTGGTAAAGTTGTGATTGGGTCTATGGCAGAGATTGGCATATCCTGAGTCTGTTGCAGTGACATTAGTGCAGGTGATTTAAAATCTGTAGTAGACATGACTAAAGAGCTCTAAGGAATGAAAACATGTCTTGATTTTAAGCAAACAAAGCTATGTTCCTAGAGATTGCACACAGCAGAGGATGATTCACCATGGACAAACAGCAGCTTCCAGCAATTAAATAGGACAAAGGAGAGAGAAATGGTCAGTAACCAAGAAAAACTTGCGTGCACTCTCTCTTATCTCCTCAACAAATAAAAAAAAAAAAAAAGAAATGTATTTGATATATGCGGGAAGATATAGATACAGAAAATGAACATGTAGAGTCATTATGGTTAAACATACATGGGGGTGATAAAATAATAAAATTATATTAGGGGTCTGCTATAGGCCACCAAATATAACATAACCCATAGAAGATGTACTAATGAGGTTGTTATTATGGGCAACTTCAACTACCCAGACATAAATTGGGAAATTGAAACTGGTGGCTTTCAGAAAAGAAACAGATTTTTGTCAATAAATACAGTAAAGACAGGACACCTAGGAAATAATGACCACATTACCATTTATCCATCAATAAAGTATTTTGTGGTGAAGCCACAAAAACACCTGAATTCGGAAGGTTAATTTAAACTCTGTTAGAGAGATGCTCCAAAAAAATTGGGACTTGTGACAAGGTCTTAAAAATAACAGAACAGATAATAAATAGATTTTTAAAAACATCTTAAACACCAACTGTGAGAGGTACATACCTTATGGAAATAAAATGATTAGAAGCAGGAAAAAAACAATGTGGATCAACAAAGATGTGAAGTAGGCAATAAATAACAAAGAAAGTGTTAAAGCTCCTTAGACAGGAGGGCAGTGAAGAGACACTAAAAACTATAAGAAAAATAATAAAAAATATAAAAAAACGATAATGACAGCAAAGTTGAAGACAGAAAGGCATATTGCCAAAGAGAGTAAAATTAACCCCAAAATATTTTTAAATATATAAATAGTAAAAGATTAAAAGTGAAAATGTTAGACCTTCAAAAAAGTAGGAGATGTTGGTAGAGGGTATGAAGAGGAAAAAGCAAATCTATTAAAAAAAATTCTCTACTGTATTTACAGGGGAAAATGCCATTCCGGTTGATGGGCAGGGGATGAGGTAAACTCCACCTTAAATGTTTCTTTTCTAACCCAAGAAGAAGTGCAGTTTTGCCTTAAAAAGATTAAAATAGACAAATCACCTGATGGGATATACCCCCGTGTCCTCAGGAAACTAAGTAATGTGATAGACAGACCCCTATTTTTAATGTTTTTGGACTGTACAATAATGAGAGGATTGGTGCATGGCAAAGATGGTGCCAATGTTCAAAAAGGGGTCAAAATGTGAAACTGGAAACTATAGGCAGGTAAGTTTAACCTCTGTTGTAGATAAATTGTTTGAAGGTTTTCTAATAAATTCTATCCTGGAGTATCTTATTGAAAATAAATGTACAATGTTGTTCCAGCATGGGTTTACGAAGGATCAGCCTGTGAAAGTAGTCTCATCATCTATGAGGAAGATAGCTCTAGATTGGATCAGGGTGAGGCATTGGATTTCATATATCTAGATTTTTTCTAAACATTTGATACTGTACCTCATAAAAAAGGTTGTTAGGTAAAATAAGAATACTTGGACTGTATAATATATTTACATTATATATCTAGCTATCTATCTATTATTATCGTATCTATCTATCTATTTATCTTATTGTAACATATTATATGTGCCTCAGCCCCTGTGACTTTTTTCACATTGATTGGTGTGGCTGGCAGACTGGGGCTTTTAGTTCCACAGCTGCTGCTGTGGAACTACAAGTACCAGCATGCCACACTAGATATACTTTAAGTTTTGAAGGCTATGTAGTATGGTATCCTGGTCTGTTTGTTCCAATCCTGTCATTTTGACACTTTAGATGCAGTGGTACACAAGCCCATGGCTAATGATTTAAATAATGGTTGTCTGGCAACATTTCACTGTCCTATGATCAACCCTCCCCACGACAAAAGGTATTGTCGCGGATGCCAAGTGGTATTTATGACAGCCAGAGGCCTAATAAAGACCTCTATGGATGACATTGTACTACTTATATTGTACCCTGTCATAGGCAGAGTCATTAGTATATACTGTTCTGCAATATCTCATTACTGCAGAAAAATGTACGATTGTACCCCCTTGTTGCTAAGAATTCAAAAAATTCTAAAGTTCTAAAACATCCCCTTTTTTCTATTTTACAAATAAAATAATAAAAAAGTTATACATAATTGTTATTGCTTTAGTAGTAAAAGTCTGGTTTATGAACATATAACATCCTTTATTCCATATGGTGAACACAGTAGAAAAAAAACGCCTAAACTTCCTTTTTTTGGTCACTTAAAATCCCAAAAATATTGCAATAAAAAGAGATAAAAAGACTACACTTTAGTCTGCATACCTACAATATATCTTATCTACCTACAGTGGGTATAATTATGTACCTACCTACTAGAGGCCTATATACATATCTACTGGGGATCCTCTACACCTACCTACTGACTGTAGGTCCATATTCCTAGTTGCCAACAAGGACTCTGTGGCTATATTTACCTAAAGGGGCTATATTTACCCACAGGGTGGCTATATCTACCTACGTACAGGCGGACTATATCTACTGTACATACCAACAGTGACCTATATCTACCTACAGGGGTTCTATATCGACCAAAAGTGGCATATATCCAAGTACAGAGGGTTATATTTCTCTTCAGGGGTTTATATGTACTTTCCGCGCGGGGTGCATATTTACTACAGGGGGCTATATTTACCAACAGGAGGCTATATCTAGATAATGGGGGGCTATATCTACCTACCTTCAGGGGGGATATATTTACCTACAGTGGGCTATATCTAGAGATGGGAGAATCTCTCAAAAATTCGGTTCGGTCACTTCACCGAATTTCCCGACAAAAATAAATTCGGTCCGAATTACTTCGGGACGAATCGCGTTAAAAAACAGCTATTTCCAGGCTGCACAGAGCCTGCAGGGTGCTGTAGAACGTTGTGCCATGTTTAAATATGCAGAGGGAGCTTGGTTTGGTCTTCATACAATGTTGTGTTTTAGTATGACACGCACATGACTGCCGCCGCTCTTAGAATCACTTCACTATAAAATTCCCTGGGCACTTAAGAGGGCAAAACTGACCAAATAACTAAAGCGGGTATGTAGCCTGATAAAGTCATGCCAGCGAAAGCTGGAAAAAAACAAGCTGAGAGCCCAGGTGGCAACATTAATGAGAGAGTGTGGAGGTGACGGCGGCAGCAGCAGCAGCATGAGGTCAGAGAGTGGCACAATGACATTCTGGAGGTGGCAAAAACAGGAGTAGGCCACAGAGTGGCACAATGACACAGTGTGGAGGTTACGGCAGCAGCAACATGAGGTCAGGCAGTGGCACAATAACATTCTAGAGGTGGCAAAAACAGGAGTAGGCCACAGAGTGGCAATATGACACAGTGTGGAGGTCACGGCAGCAGCAGCATGAGGTCAGACACTGGCACAATAACACAGTGTGGAGGGCACGGAAGCAGCATGAGGTCAGGCAGTGGCACAATGACATTCTGGAGGTGGCAAAAACAGGAGTAGGCCACAGAATGGCACAATGACACAGTGTGGAGGTCACGGCAGCAGCACCATGAGGTCAGACAGTGGCACAATGACATTTTGGAGGTGGCAAAACAGTAGTAGGCCACTGAGTGGCACAATGACAGAGAGTGGAGGTGACGGCAGCAGCAGCATGAGGTCAGAGAGTGGCACAATGACATTCTGGAGGTGGCAAAACAGTAGTAGGCAACAGAGTGGCACAATGACAGTGAACGGAGGTCACAACAGCAGCAGCATGAGGTCAGAGAGTGGCACAATGACACAGTGTGGAGGGCACGGCAGCGCACATGAGGTCAAGCAGTGGCACAATGAAATTCTGGAGGTGGCAAAAACAGTAGTAGGCCACAGAGTGGAATAATGACACAGTGTGGAGGTTACGGCAGCAGCAGCATGAGGTCAGGCAGTGGCACAATGACATTCTGGAGGTGGCAAAAACAGGAGTAGGCCACAGAGTGGAACAATAACACAGTGTGGAGGTCACGGCAGCAGCAACATGAGGTCAGACATTGGCACAATGACACAATGTGGAGGGCACGGCAGCAACAACAGCAGCAGCATGAGGTCAGAGAGTGGCACAATGACACAGTGTGGAGTTGACGGCATCAACAGCAGCATGAGGTCAGGCAGTGGCACAATAACATTGTGGAGGTGGCTAAAACAGGAGTAGGCCACAGAGTGGCACAATGACAGAGTGTGGAGGTGACGGCGGCAGAGCAACAGCATGAGGTCAGAGAGTGGCACAATGACACAGTTTTGGAGGTTACGGCAGCAGCACATGAGGTCAGGCAGTGGCACAATGACATTCTGGAGGTGGCAAAACAGTAGTAGGCCACAGAGGGGCACAATGACAGAGAGTAGGCGTCGCAGCAGCAGCCGCAGCATGAGGTCAGGGAGTGGCACAATGACACAGTGTGGAGGGCATGGCAGCAGCAGCATGAGGTCAGACAGTGGCAAAATTACATTCTGGAGGTGGCAAAAACAGGAGTAGACCACAGAGTAGCACAATGACACAGTGTGGAGGTCACGGCAGCAGCCACCGCAGCAGCATGAGGTCATACAGTGGCAAAATGACATTCTGGAGGTGGCAAAAACTGGAGTGGGCCACAGAGTGGCAAAAATGACACAGGGGTGGATGTCACGGCACCAGCAAAAGCAGCAGCAGCATGGGGTCATAGAGTGGGCACAATGACAAAAGTGTGGAGGTGGGTGGCAATACCAGTCCCTGGTAAAGATGGTTGGTGGCAGATGGAGAAATTGTCAGCAGATGTGTGGCATCACGGGGGGTGGCGACATCAGAATAGTGCTGAGGCAGGTAGTTTGAACCCAGACTCATTTCTCACAGTTTGGGTGAGGCGTCATGGCTGATGTAGTCTGACGCCTAAGGCATTGGTGTGTGGAAATCCTGGCTGATCCACGCCTGATTAATCTTTACAAAGGTCAGTCGTTCCACATTTCCCGTGGACAAGCGGGTTCTCCTTGAGGTAACGATGGCCCCCACCGCACTAAAACCACCCCTCTGATGCCACAATACTTGGCCTGGCAGGACAGCTTCTCCACTGCAAACTCGACAAGTTGCGGCCACACATCCAATTTGGCTGCACAGTAGTCAAGCAGACCATCTAACTGGGGAGGCATAGTGCATCTGGACCGATAGAACGAACTCCCATCTGCCGAGGTGTTGGAGCCTTGACTGGATGCAATGGCATGCGTGAAACTGGGTGCTGCTGCTGCAGCGGCTGGTTGGACCACCACATCTGAGCCATGTTTCTCCCAGGCCACCGGATGGTGACGCTGCCTGTGTTGTCGCAGGGCCGTGGTGCCAACGTTAGCTCCCTGGTCACGCTTCACTTTCTGCCTACAGATTCTAAATACCAAAAATTCGGCTCCTCCGGGTCTTAGCAAAGAACTGCCACACCGCCGAGTAGCTGATTTTACCGCCACGCTCCGCACTGCGTGACTACTGCCACCGCTGCCCCGCTGAGCCCCTGTACCGCCAATTACTTGGACCTTCGAAGCAGGTTTTTTTACCCCGGGCCGCTTGGCTCCGACCTCAAACTGCTGCTATCCTGCTGACCCCACGGCCACACAAACCACTTGCTGGCTGCGTTGCTGTCTGAAAGCGCAAGCTGACGCCCTCTTCTCCCCCGACGATGATGAAGCCCTTGCCTCACACGGCTCCAAAGTGCGGTCTGCTACATCATCATCTATTTGTGTTTCATCGTCATTTCTGTCCTCATCACCGGTCTTGGTTTGAGAGGCTGACCCCTCTACAACATGACCTCCATGCCACTCTCAACATCTATACTTTTCGCCTACTGCAAGAAACAGGGGATATTGGCCCCATTTCTTCGCTGCCCTGTAGCTGCTCACTTCCCCCCTCAAATTGTTCATCCTCGCTATTTTAGTGGCGCTGAGCCCAGACCACAGAGTAATCTCTGGCTGAGGGAAAACCCGGATGGGACAGAGACGGGTTGAGGACAGGTGAGGGCCGCTGACCCGCTCCCGGGCCATGCCAACTAAGGGTTGTGTCTGGTTCACCGACTCATGGCTGGGGTTGGCAGATGTCATCGGGAGGAAGTGGAAATGACCTAGTCAACCAATCAAGAACCATTGGTTGTGAACAACACACGGCCGCTAGATGACAGTGGCAGTTTTGGGGCCTCACCGAGTCACCCCTGCTGCGACGTCCCCTTGCTGTGCGGCAACCTGGTCCTGCTCCAGGAATGTTTGTGCCTCTGCCACTCGCAGGTGAAGAGGGCCCACCACCTCTCTGTCTGACATACTGTTTGTTATAAAATGTACAGACACTGTTTGATGAAGATATCTGTATATTATAAATACACCCCTGTATTTGACTCAAATGAAAACCCAGTAACAAGCTTGGGTAACCCTGGATATTAATTGCTCTCCACAAATGGCCAGGAAAAATTTACTTGTATGTGTCGTTTTAAAAAAACTGTGTATTTTACTGAATGTAAAAGCACAAACAGGCTTAATTAACCTTCGGATATGAATTATGCTACAGGCAAAATTGCTTCTTTGGCGGTGAAAAAGAACGTTTCTTTTACTAAGTACAACTGTAGAAAAATACTTAGTTAACACTTGGATGTAAATTGCGCAAAAGAATTGAGCAGCCAAAAACTACCAGCTTTGTAGCGTGTTACAATGGGTGTGTTTTACGGTAAAACAGCAGAGAAAAACTTGTAATTAACCTTCGGTTGTGAATTATGCTACAGAAAAAACATACAGAAAATGGGACATTACTTACTCAAAAAAACACTCCAATTCTTTGGGGCTTGTTCACAGCTCAATGGCTGAACTAACATGAACCCAGTAGCTAGCAACTCTGCCATTTATGCTGACTGGGAAAAAGATCACAGGTGCAGATAATTGCTTGAGCAAGATACAAAACTGCACACCAACTTAACACCTATTCACACCAGCATGCAGAAAAGCCGCAGTTTAATGCAGGGGGAGATTGCACAGATGGAAAGTAACCAATGACACAACCACTCATACAACCTCAGGGCATGAGGGAGGTGGTCTAATAGTATGGGTGTCACTAATAGGTTGTAAGCCAGCGTGGTGTACCACACGTATCTATATTTATGACTAGTGTTGAGCGATTGCGTTGGCTATCGAGATCGAGCAATAGTCGATAGTCGGCCGCTATCGATAAGGTTTTTCGATAGTGAGCATAGATTATGAGCGATTACCATTAAAGTCTATGGGAGAGCAACAATACCTTCATTATTACACCCAAACAAGGCTGGAGAAGCTGAAATTAACATCCACAACAGTCAAATGGATACGTGCTACATCTTAGGCAACACATTTAGGTTATAAAAGTCACAGAAAAAAAGTACAGACATTCACTATCCCTGTCTTGTACCACAGCCTGACCCTTAAACCTGCATCACCCAAAAATTTAAAAAGTGCCAGAAGGCAGTATGATTTGAACCATCATGTTACTTGAACTGGACATTGAATATCCCCTTTCCCGGAACGCAGCATGAGCCCCAAACCTGCATGACCCCCAGATTTAAAAGTGCCCGGGAAAAAGGGGTCTTTCAACAACCATTTTAGTTTCACTGGACATTGACTATACCTGTCCTGGACCGCAGTATGACCATTAAACCTGTCTGACCCCAGATTAAAAAGTGCCGGGAAAAGGGGTCTGTTATGGTCTGTATTGTTATGTTTTCGTATAATACACGGAATTTTTTGCACCATTCAATTCACCTGTGGGGGACTATAGAATTGCTGTTTTAAGATTTACGTGGATGCTGGTCAATGAACAAAGCTTGGTGCCCCAAAAGTCAAAAAAACACGTATCTGTTATGTTTTTCGTATTAACGGTATTTTTTGCACCTTTCAATTCACCTGTGGTGAATATAGAATTGGTGTTTTAAGATTTACGTAAATGCTGCGTCAATGAACAATGCTGGGTGCGCAAAAGTCAAAAAACACGTAACTGTTATGTTTTGGTATAATAAACGATATTTTTTGCACCTTCAATTCACCTGTGATGAATATTGAATTGCTGTTTTAAGATTTTTCGTAGATGCTGCGTCAATGAACAATGCTGGGTGCGCAAAAGTCAAAAAACACTAACTGTTATGTTTTGGTATAATAAACGGTATTTTTGCACCTTTCAATACACCTGTGGTCAATATATAATTGCTTTTTTTAAAAATTTACGTAGATGCTGCGTCAATGAACAATGCTGGGTGCGCAAAAGTAAAAAAAACACGTAGCTGTTTTTGTTTTGGTATAATAAACGGTATTTTTTGCACCTTTCAATTCACCCGTGGGGAATATAGAATTGCTGTTTTAAGATTTACGTAGATGTGCGTCAATGAACAATGCTGGTGCGAAAAGTAAAAAAAACACGTAGCTGTTATGTTTTTGGGTTTAAAAAACGGTATTTTTTGCACCTTTCAATTCACCGTGGTGAATATAGAATTGCTGTTTTAAGATTTACGTAGATGCTGCGTCAATGAACAATGCTGGGTGCGCAAAAGTCCAAAAAAACACGTAACTGTTTTTTGTTTGGTTGAATAAACGGTATTTTTTGCACCCTTTTAATTCACCTGTGGTGAATATAGAATTGCTGTTTTAAGATTTACGTGTCTGCTGCGTCAATGAACAATGCTGGGTGCGCAAAAAATCAAAAAACACGTAACTGTGATGTTTTCGTACGATAAAACGGTATTTTTGGCAACAAACAACCTGTGCTGACTACAAGATTTCTGTATTGTAATTTAACTGCAAGGTGGATATATCAACAGTCACAGGTTTTAATGGGTTTAAAATTGAAAATGAACACCTATCTGAAATGTTTTATGATAATAAAAGTGGAGTTTTGCAGGGTAACAAAGAGAACTGCAGTTACTAGAAATGATTGTTCCAAAATAAGTTCAGGGCTGCCCAATATCCAGGAAATATTTCAATAGCAAACTGTTAATAATAAGATAATCCCCTACAATGTTCACACTAAGTCATGGTGAACTTTATCCAGTGTTCATTATAGATAGAGCTTGTCTGTGTTCACCCGCAGGGGCCCCCCCCCCCCCCCGCTCCCACCGCCGTGAATTTACAGCGGTAGTTTGTGCGTTAAAATTAACTAGCTAAACTACATAAAATTTCAAATCTCTATCTAACTAAATTGGAAGGATCACAGCTAATAGTAGAGGTTTCTCTGTGCGAAATAGACTAATTTCGTGAGCTGTTTTTGGGCCACAGGCAGAGCCAGGTCCCATCCCTAGGAGACGCTGAGAGACACTGAGGCTGAAACAGGAAACGCTGTTCTATGTAAAAACGAGGTCATGTGATTTTTCCAGCCAATCGCAACCATACAAAATCCAGTCATGACGTCGCACACACATGACTCACCCTGCTCTATTCTGTAATCTGATTTGCTGGCCGCCAAAATTTCAGGAAGCGCCCAAAAAGGCGCGATCTTAATAGATTGATGCTCAGAATTTTAACCTTAATTATCGCATGATCTGGGAAAATTTTGATCACCATAAAAACCTTGCCGATTTCAACTTTGTCGATAAAAATCGCTCAACACTATTTTGACACACTTTCGTATTCGCCTTATTATATACAATTGTAGTACCAGCAACCCCCTCCCCCATGCCCTGAGGTTGTAGAGTGGTTGTTTTCATTGTTTACTTTGCATCTGTGCAATTCTCCCCATGCATTATTCTACGGCTTTTTCTGCATGCTGATTTTGAATAGGGGGTTAAGTTGGTGTGTCAGTTTTTTTTTCTTGCTCAAGCAATTAGCTGCAACCCGTGATCTTTTTCCCAGTCAGCATAAATGGCAGAGTTGCTAGCTACTGGGTTCATGTTACTTCAGCCATTGAGTGTAAAAAGCCCCCAAAAAATTGAGGTTTTTTTGAGTAAGTAGTCCCATTTTCTGTATGTTTTTTTTTGTAAAATTTTAGTGTAGGCCCAAACATGAGGGGCCGTGAAAGGGTTGTGAGCTTGTGTTATGGGGCCCCCTTTCCATAATACCTCATATTTAATATTTTTCCAGTATGTCCTTTTTTTTTTTTGCCCCAAAAGTATGGGGGGCAGATGTGCCTTGTTTGTTGGACACTTAAAAAATGGGGGCAGCCCGCCTGGTCTAATATAGGGGGTCATAATAGGTTGT
>JAODAL010064078.1:0-18906 GCA_025379985.1 Phyllomedusa bahiana
AGTTTTTTTTTTGGGAAAAGCGTGTTTTTGGGACCCCATGCATAACCCCTTTTTGTAGCCCAAAAAACTCTTTGTTTCATCGTCCAAGGCCCCTTTCTTCCAAAATGAAGCTGGTTTTTCCCAAATGTTTTTGCATACCAGGCGACTCTGTTTGTGGCGTTTTTAAAACGTTTTTTGCATCACTTCCCAAACAGCTTTCCTTGTGAAAAGGTGTGTTTGTTGACGATGAAGTGACACTATCTGCAGAAGATAGTGCAGTCTTTGGAGGTGGTTGGGTTGTTTGACTGTTTCACATTCTTTTCTTCCCTATCTGATATTTTTCTTGGTCCATTCTGGGTTAACAAACTGCCCCTGTGGTCTTCCATTTCTTATATGTTTCCAGTGGAAATGACGGGTTAATCTCTAGAACTTTTTTTATCCCCCCCCTGAACAATATGTTAAAAAAATCTTTTTTTTTCAGATAATTTGAGAGTTGTTTTGAGGCCCCCTGATGCCACTCTTCACAGGAGATTCAATAGGAGAAACAACTTGCAATTGGCCCCCTTAAATCCATTTCTCATCATTGGATACACCTGGCTATGAAAATTTAAAGTCAGTGAGGTTAAAAACCAAAGTTTTGGTCAGAAAGTCAATAAAAATAGTTAGGGGATTCAAATCAATAAAATGATAAGGGGCCCAAAATTTTTCCCATCAAAATTTGGTTTAATTAATTTTCATTTTTGTGTTAGCAATAAACCTATTTAATCCCAAAAATTTTCCGTTCCCCCAGTTATTGATAATAAAATTTAAATGGGCTGTTGCAAACCCAAATTTTAGAATAAAATGATAAGTTTAGGGGTGCCCAAAAATATTTTATATGACTGTATTTTTTTGGGCCTTTCAATTCTGTGGGACTATAAAAAAGTGGGTTAAATTTAAGTGGGAAAGGGGGAATATCAACAAGGTGGAATGGGCCCAAAATTTAAAATGAACACCCCATTTTCTTTAAAAAGTTTTTCCCCGATAATTTAAAAAAAGGGGTTTTTTTTCAAACTAAAAAAGAACCCCGCAGTTTTTCTAAAAAAAAAAATTTGGGGGGATCCTAAAAATTAAGGCTTTCCCAATATCCAGGGAAAAAAAAATTTTAAAAGAAAAAAATGTTAATAATAAAAAACAATTGCAAATGCAATGTTAAAAAACTAAGCCCCGGTTTTTAAAATTTTTATCCAAATTCCCTTTTTAGATATTTTCTGTGTTTTGCCCCCGGGGGCCCCCCCCCCCCCCGCTTTCCCCCCCCCCACTTTTTCAAAGCGGTAGATGCCCCCCCCCCTTTTTAAAATTCTCTACCCCAACCCATAAAAAAAATCTTCCCCAAAACCCCCTAATCCCCCCACAAAATTGTTTTAAGGGCCCACTAATAGTAAGGTTTTTTTCCGTGGGAAAAAATATAATAATTTTTCCCGACTGTTTTTTACACAAAAAAAGCCCCCCACGTTTCCTTCCCCCGCTCTTAAAAACCCCCCCTGAGAGAAAACTGAGGGTGAAAAAGGAAACGGTTTTTTTATGTAAAACGAGGTTCCCTGTTTACTTTTTTTTCCCGCCAATCCAACCATAACACATCCCAAATCCCCTGAACCCTCCCCACACAAAATCTCACCCTTGGGGTCAAATTTTGTAAAAATTTTTTTGCTGGGGCCGCCAAAAAAAGACAGGGAAAAAGCCGAAAAATTGGGCCCCCGAACCCTTTAAAAATGATGCACAGATTTTTTTTAAAATAAAATTTTTCCCCCCAAAATCAAAAAAAACCCAAAACACCATAAAAACTTGCCATTTTAACCCTTTTCGAAAAAAAAATCCCCTCCAAAAACTTTGTTTGTCCCCCGGGTAAAAGCTTTTTTATAGCAATATCAATTTAGGGGTGCCCCCCAAAAAAAAATTTTTAAAACAAAAACTAAAACAAAAGGGGCCAAAAAACCCCCCTGGCCCAAAAAAAAGGAAATACAAACCCCCCAAAATGAAAATGGGGCAAAATTTTTTGCCCCTTTTGGCCCCTTTTTTCCCCCAATTTGGGCCCCCTTTAAATGTTAAAACCTCCCCATACCCCCTTTTCCCCATAGTCCCCGTAAGTTCCCCAAAATGGCAAAACCTTTTATGGGCCCAAAAAACCCTTTTGAAGAAAAAAAAAAAAAGAAAAATTTTTTTGCCCCAAAAAAAGATGGCCCCCAAAATTAAAAAAGAAGATCCCCCCAAAAACCCTTTAAAAAGGGGCCCCCCAGCACAGTGGCCCCAAAAAACCCAAACAAAACAGTTTTTTTAAAAAAAGGCAATTTTTTTCCCCCCTCCCGAAAAAAGGCCCCTTTCCAAGGTTTTAAAAACCCAAAAAAGTGATTTTCTTTTTATTTCAAAAATTTTTTCCCCCCTTTTCCCCAAAAAGAAGGGGATGGAAATTCCCGGGGCCAACAAGGGGTTTCAGAAAGGGCCCCGGGGGGGGGGTTCCCGCCTGTTTAGGCTCCCAACCCAAACGTCGGAAAACCCGGGATCCCAAATTTTTCCCAAAGGAAAACCCCCCTTTTAAAAAAAATAAAACCCCAAGAAAACCCGCAAATAATTTTTTTTGCTGGAGAGAAAAAAGACCCAAGGAAAAAATAAATTAAAAGGAAAACCCTGTTTCCCCCCCAGTTTCCTTTTAAAAAACAAAAAAAACTTTTTTGGTTTTAGAAAGATTGTCCCAAACATAAAAGGGAAAGGCAACACAAGGAGGGAAAATAAAAAAAAACCCCAAATGTGGGCCCTTTCCTAAAAAATTCCCAAATAAAGGGGGTTGGGAAATTCCCCCCATGGTTTTGGGGTTTCAAAGAAAAAGGCCCCCCAGCTATGGGGAACCCCACCCGTTTTCCTTTTTTGGGGAAAAAAAAAAAATGGGTAACATGTTTCGTGAAAATAAAGAAGCAAAGGCCAAAAGAAAAACCCCTCCCCTCCCTTCAGAAAATGGGCCACAGGGCATTATTCCAACATGATAATGATCACAAACACATGTCCATGGTGACCACTGCCACGTTAAAGAAAATGAGGATAAAGGTGCTGGAATTGACAAGCATGCCTCCATTCCTATACCCTATTGAGTATCTGTGGGGCATCCTCAAACAGAAAGTGTAGGAGCGCAAGGTTTCTAACTTCCACCAGCTCTGTGATGTTGTCATGGAGCAGTGGAAGAGGATTTCAGTGGCAACGTGTGAAGCTCTAGTGACCTACATGCCCAAAAGAGTTAAGACAATAATGGAAAATAATGATGTCCACACAAAATATTAACACTTTGGGCACAATTTGTCCATTTTCACTTAGGGGTGTACTCACTTTTGTTGCCAGCGGTTTAGATATTGGTAGCAGTGTGTTATTTTGAAGGCACATCAAATTTACACTGTTCTTCAAGCTGTACACTGACTACTTTACAAAGTAAAGTATCATATCTTCAGTGTTGTCCTATGAAAAGATATAATACAATATGTACAGTAAGATACTGTATATACATACCCTGGTGCAAAAGTTCAGTGTCAGCTTCTCCTGTGTGGTGGTAAAGGAAGCCAGAAGTGAAGAGAAGTGGATTCCAGGAAGTTCAAGAATGAAAGTGATGGGGGTCCAGAGCGTAAGTATCACCTTTTTAAAAATATTTTTCTCCATCTTGGCCCCATTTCCAATTAATTTTCTTCTGTAGGACAACCCGTTCATAATAAACAAACATACCAATTAAAGAACAGGAACTACATGCCCATTTTATTTATTTTTGCAGCATTTACTGTACAGATTAAATAACATGATATTATTTTAAAACTGTTTCGTAACCAACACGGCAATACCTATCACCTAGGTACAGTATCTTTTTAATTTTTTTTTTTTTTTATGAAATAAAGTGTTTTTATTGAGTAATCGAGGGCTCTGTGTTTGCTTTTTGTTTATTTTAAAAAAATACTTTTTTTAAAATGTTTTTTCCCTCTACAAGTCTAGACACTGTGATGACTTGAGTGCTTTTATAATACATTTCAAAAGCAACTGTATTGCTGTGTATTATGCATTTTGACATGCCGACTATTAGACACTTTCTAAAAGGCTTCCTTCCTCTTTCACTCACCCAGATGCAGGAGCTGCTACTAACCATGGCAGTAAGAGAGTTAAACTTCCGGGATTGGAACTAGCTAAAATGGAAAAGATGTTCTCAGTCTTCATTTTTTTACAATGTAGCTTTAGTTCATTGGGGCTTGTGAGCTTTCATTTATGCACAACTGTCTTTAGTTGGATTGAGGTCTGGACGTTGACTGAGGTATTGCATTATCTGGAATCTTTATAATTTCTTTTTCAGTCATTCTATTGTAGATTTTCTCGTGTTCTGGGCTCATTCTCTTATTGCAAAACCCAGTTTCCACCAAGCTTTAGCTGTTGGATACATGGCCTTATATTTCACTTTAGAATTCTTTGCTATACATGAGACTTCATTAATGACTGAAAGGTGTCCAGATCCTGTGACTCCCCAAAAAAACCTTTAACCATCATGCTTGACCGTATTTATGAGACAGGGGCACAGCTAAAGGCTTATGGTCCCTGGTGCAAAACTTCAGCTTGTGCTCCCCCCCCACCCTTGGACAACGGGTGTGGATGACTACTTTTTAACAAAAGGCTCCCTATTAAGTGTAATAGATGCCTGTAGTGTGGCATGCTACAGAAAATTATTTACACTTAAAGGGTTTGTTCAGCTAAGGAAAATTAATTAAAAATGGACCAAACTGCAGACCAAAAAAAAAGTTCTACTTACCTACCAGTCCCCCACTACTGCAGCTTAAAAGCTTCTTGTTCCTCATCTTCATTTACAATGGAGTGGGGGCCCAAAATGAGAACCTGAACAAAAGAGAAGCTGATACGGGGGGAGGAGGGGAACTACAGGACTGCAGTGGCGTGGACAGGTATGTAAGTATTACTTTTTTATTCCACCACCCTATCTTCAATTAAAATGAAGTTTCTTCTGCTGGACAACCCTTTTAAATATTCAAATATACCAACTTAAAAAAAAGAACTACTCACTTATTCTACGTGGTGCATCCCCTTTTCACATGAATAGATGGGTCCTTTTCATATGAATAAATAATAGTTGCAGCTTAAAAATGGTTTTAAAAAATCACTCTTGTCACAATGTCCTTAGAGCCATTACTTATTTTTCTGTGGATAGAACTGTGTGATAATTTTTATTTGTATGATAATTGGCAATTTCATGGGTATCATTGAAGGGTGCATAAGAGTTTTTGATCATGTTTTATTTTTTCTTGTTATTATTTAAAGTATTACTATTTAAGGCCCATATCTCACCATCCACTATCTTAAAAGCTTTGAATGTGAGGCTACCATCATTTTATAGTCAATCATCTTGGCTACTTCATACATCAATTTGACTTGTAATGATTTAGCATCTGTTTAGTTATGCAGATTCTTGTCATGTAACTGCATTGTTACTGTTTTCCTTCTAAAAAATCTAAAAGTTCCAGTTTTATTATTTTGATAGTATTTTGTAAATCCACCTTTGGCTTTCAACACTGCCTAAATGCTTCGGGGCATGCTCTCATTTAGATTTAAGCACTGAAATCTGATCCCAGGACTCTTCTACATGTTCCCAATGTTGGTGCATACTGGTCGACTCACTTGGGTATGAATACAGCTTTTTCTTTTATTATTATTATTATCATTTATTTTGGAGCGACCTTGATTCCAGGGCGCTGTACATTTCAGGCGGGTACATAAATAACATTCGTCAAACAATTACAAAGTGACAATAAGTGACTAACAACTGGTACAGAGGGAAAGAGGTCCCTGCCCGGGGGGCTTACAATCTACAGGCGAGGGTGAAGAGCAGAAAGTGAGGGGCAGACATGTTTTGTGGGTCGGAGCAGTGCAACCTGGTTAATTTTGGTTATAGGCAATCCTGAAGAGGTAGGTTTTCAGGTTACGTTTGAAGCTGGTGAGAGAGGGGAAAAGTTGATTTTGTTGGGGGCAGTGAGTTCCAAAGTGTGGGGGAAGCACGAGAGAAAGTCTTGGAGAGGGTTTTATGTGAGAGGTGATAAGAGGAGAGCAAGGGGAAGGTCCCTGTTGAGGACGGAGGTTGCGTGAGGGGAGGTATTTTAGAGATTAAGGCAGAGATATAAAAAAGGGAGAGGTTATGGAGAGCCTTGTTGGTTGAAGTTGCTAGCTTTGAACTGGATTCGCTGGGCAATGGGTAGCCATTTGAAGGGATTGGCAGAGGGGAGAGGCAGGGGAGTAAGCGAGGAGAGAGGTGAAATCAGACGGGCAGCAGAGTTAAAGGAGGGTTTGGAGGGGAGCGGGGTCCCTAGCTGGGAGGCCACAGAGGGGAAATGTTGCAGTAGTCGAGGCGGGAGAGACGAGGGCATGGACAAGCATTTTTGTGCTTTCAGAGTTAAAAATGAGCGGATTCGGGAAATATTTTTTAGGTGGAGGTAAAAGGGCAGGGGTGAGGGTTTGGATGTGCGGTTTTAAAGGACAGATTGGAGTCAAAGATTATCCCAAGGCAGCGGACCTGTGGGCTGGTGAGAGAGTGTAGCCCCTTGACGTGTAGAGAGATCGGGTGGGAGATGGGAGTGGGGCGGGTGGGGGATAATGAATTTGTTTTCTCACGTTTTAGTTTTAGGAGGGGAGGAAAAAGAGGAGGAAATGGGGACAGGCAGTCAGGGATCGGGAGAGAAGAGAGGCGGACATCTGCATTGGGTGTCATCTGCATACAGGTGGTATTGAAATCGTTTTGAAGCTATGAGCTGACCCAGGCCAAGAGTGTAGATAAGAAGAGTAGTGGCCCAGGACTGACCCTTGGGGGACACCGACAAAGAGAGAGGTCGAGGGGAAAAGGAGGTGGAGCGAATTGAAGACGCTGAAAGTCCAAAACAGTGAGGTACGAGGAGATCCAGGAAAGAGCAAGTCCGTGATGCCGAGGGAGGAGAGGAAAGGGGTAGCAGGAGGGAATGGTCCGACAGTGTCAAAGGCAGAGGGAAAGGTCTAGGAGGGGAAGCACAAGTAGTGGCGTGAGGCTTTTTGGGAGTTGCTAGGTTGTTGGGACCTTTGGTTAGGGCGGTTTCAGTAGAGTGGTGGGGACGTAAGCCCGATTAGGAGAGGGTCAAGGAGAGAGTTTGGTGGAGAGATAGGAGGAAAGTTGAAGATGGGCGTGTTGTCAAAGGATTTAGAGGCGAATGGAAGCAGTGAGATGGGGCGATAGTTGTGTTGGGGGTCGTTTACCAACATTGGGGGTCACCCGTTTGTCCCGGTATTCCAAATCACGATCAGGGGAACATGTATCGGCCGATAGAAACTGAGTCAGACACAAGAGTTCTGGATCAAATCTCATTCATGTTTCCAAAACAATTCTGACAAGACAATGCCTTACACACATTTTGTATGATCTGTAATCAAGCAAGCGCAGAACGCAGTAGAGGAGAGAGGGAACGACGTTATGTCCATATTTAGGCAGACTTCCTGAATAAATTTTCATTGGTCACGTTGTCTCTGGGTACAAAGTCTCACTGGGATTCGCATCAGCCAAAAACTCGGTCATTTTCAGTAAAAACGAAACTTCAGGAAAGGGAGACAATAGCACCAAAGGTCACATCTGATGGAATACAGATAACAAAGGCTGGTCACATCACTGAGCCGCAGCCTATCTTAGCTTCTTCATAATTGCTGCATTCAATTCCCACAAAATGGATTCTGCTCAAGCTGATAATGCCTTATAGGAGAAAAGCTGGGATTTCATAGTTATAATATAACACAATATTCTGATTCAAACTCTCTTTACCTCTATTCCCAAATTACCCCCTAAAGGACCAAGATTTTCTACGCTGTCCCTATTTTCCTCCTGAAATAAGAATCAGCATAGGGACCTTTGGATAACTGCTCACACTGGCGGAGGCAGGGGGTGTGGGATTTCTTCAGAAGAAATGTGAGAAAACCACCCCTAGTGGGTGAATTCAACACGCAACTTCCAGTGACCTACTAACAGTGTGAGGTTTTCCCCTTGATCTGTCCTTCAAATCAGGAGAATCTAATCTCTTGGTTTCAACTATGGGGGTCTTGGTAGGAAGGGAAAGCTCACCAATACCTCCTTCATCAGCAAATCAGAGGCTCTGTTCATGCATTAAGGAAAAGTTCCTGAGGTGGTTCTACCTGCAGCTATCCGAGCCAATAGATTTTTTGTAGAGGGGGAAAACGCAACAGCACAGCACAAACAGTAACACCACAGTATAACCAGCAGTATCATGCCACTTGCTGTAACCAGCGCCTTCCAGCCTCCAGTCCAATCAGTCCAGAAGGAGGCCAAAGAAGTGTACCATCCTGGTTCTCCTTAATGTTCCTTGGACAGATCTCCTTTTATTTAACCTAGGGCGATAGTGATTTTTCCATTCACTTCTGTGTTGTCAGGTATATAGAGTGCAGATTCTTATCTATATCCCACAAATCCTCCTTTCTCAAGGCCAGAACCCATGTCGATGGCTAATCGGTTCTTTCAAGGTATTCCTAGTATTGGGGGCCTAATTCTTCATAGACTCCTTGAAAACCCATCTCTACTGTATTAACAAACTTTGCTGATTATAGTAGAATATATTAATCCAGTCCACATTCTTATTGATTTGCCACATTGGGGAACTGATGGAAGCAAAACTGTCAGCAATCTGAACTAGTGCTTTGTAGCTGATCAGGGACACCCCCTTGGGCACTCCAATAGAATCTTTTACTCACTGGTGTCTTCCCCTGGGAATACTGGGGGTGACTCGTCTCTTCCTGCTGGGGGGTCATCTAGGTGGGGGGGACCGGATTCCATGGGTAAGCCTTGAAGGGCATGAAAGCTTAGTTAATGTTCACTGACCCTTCAAGGTAGCTGGCAACCTCATTCTCTGGTTTTCTCCATTCCCACACCAACCAGAAGACATCCAGGAGGGTTTCCCAGTGAGATTCGCCAGATTCCCACTAGTCAGGGTTACACTCGGAAAGATCCGGCGGAAGACCCACGAAATGATTGCCTCACCCTCCGTAGTATTGGGAGAGAGACAAGTGTAGTTCCCAGAGCTACACACCACCTCCAAGGTGGTCTCACTTTGGGTTTAAAACTTAAATGGGGGGAGCAACGTCCCTACATTCGGAACCATTTGCTTTTTCAACAGGTAAGAAACATTCTGGTTATCTGCAGTAACACCCCCTTTTTTTATTTATTTTTGGGTGATAGGAGTGTGTTTCCAAGTGTGGGTCCTGGCTCCTGGGCTAAGGCCCAAACACCCACTGCTAGTTATGGGCCCTGACGGTGTACTTTTACCGATTTCTAGCCACAGGTTTTTTCGGATGGGAGAAACTTGGGTTTCAACAGAAAAACACTCTTCCACTGCATATTTGGATTGGGATACCTCTTGTACTGTTTTCTGGGAGATTGTATTCCCATTGGACGGTACAGTGGGGAGCAGTGCAGTGGTGGTTTGATTTTTAAGATCTTTAAGTTCTATCACTTCTACTTCCCGTCCCCACAATACAGGTATATACACCCAAGGGACATACCTTTCCCAAGTCTCGGGGGCTGGGGTGCTCCAGTTGAGAACCTACAGGAACCGTGCCACCGGTCGTATCACTCCCACCCAAATGTATTGGTCCCCTGGTCAGTGTCAGCCTGCCCAGGTAAAGGGACCATTCCTTTCGGGTCCCTGCGTGCCCGCGGCTTCGGAGGCAGCATATCCCCCTGTCTTCCCCGTATTCCTCCTTACATGATGACCAGTAATAGCCAATTTTCATTCCCGGGGGTGTTACCACACTCAAGTTAAAACCAACCCTGTCAACATAGGCATCGAGGTATACCTGGGGCGAAAAGACATTTCTTCTGGCAGGGATATATTGGGGATATATCCACAAGCATCAAATGAAAAAGGTTTGCACACTTGAGTGATATACCAGTCCAAAAATCCTATAGCATTAGCTATAGGTAAAACAAATAAAAGGATTATACAATCATTTTCACTCGGGTCCTTTTGCCAATGAGAAGCATGGATTCCACGTGGGCTTTCCTCCAATTTCACTGCGTGGGGGTAATCCAGGATAACAGTAAATGGGCCCTTCAAATCTGGGTCCAGGCAATACCTCCTTATATGCTCTTTATGTCACTCGGTTCTCCTGGTTTTAAAATCATGCACCGTTTCCCCTGTAGATTCTGGAAGACAAGCAGAGATGCCATATGCAAATTAGTCAAATTCTTTAGACCAAATTCAATCACCAAATTGATAAGTTCTTCACTTTTTCCCCCGCTCTTCGCTCCCCTGACTTTAAACACAGAAGGAGGCTTTTCCAAACAGTATCTCAAAATGGGGGTTAGGCATGTTTGCTTGTGGGGTGTGTCCTCAACATGGTAAGGAACAATTGGCGGAGAAGTTCTGGCCAGGGCAAGGGGACTCAGCAGTATCTTTGACAACTTATTCTTGAGGGGCCATTCATTCTTTCTCGACCATCCGAGGCTCTTGGGGGTGGTACGGACCGTGTTGTAGGCCCAGAATCTACCCCCAAACATGTTTCCAAAGTTCCGGTAAACCGAGAAGCGAGAATGCTGGACCCTGATCCGACTCTATCACCGAGGGGATCCCGAAGCGGACACGCAATTTCTGATGACATGAGCTTCTTAGCAGCTAAGTTTGGAGGTCATGTTTTGGTCATGGTAGGCTTTGGCCATCCTTGAAAAACTCATCTTCTACTGCAAACCAGAAACGTATTTAATAATCCCACATTGGGCATTCTGGATGTGGTCTCACCTGAATCCTTTGAAAGGGGTACTCGGGTTTTGCAGGGCTGCATAGGTATAATTGCCAGTTGCGGAAGGGTTACAAGTCGGTGCAGATGGTGCATGCTTGATTTGCAAGGCCTGCAATCATGGAACTGATTCCCGGAGATGGTACAAACTTTGCACATAGCTGAGTGCCTGATTCTATTCCACGATGAGTAGCTCCATCGGGCCCAGGCTGCAATGGCAGGTTAACATTCGTCCTAGGTAAACAGACAAGGCCATTTGCACTTCTCCAATTCTCTTTCGAGAAGTCTCCGCTCCTATCATATTCTTCCACTGTTGTTTCTCCTTCTGACAGTTGTAGATGTTGTTATGCTGATATTCTCTCTGGGGGGCCCGACGGGTCTTCAATCGAGGCTGGAGTTATTCAGTTCCTGTTGTTATTGAATTCCTTTCTCTGATGCTTGTGGTTACCATGATGGCTCAGGGAATCCAAGTGTCACTTGGATGGACACTACACCAAGAGCTGCTGCTTTTTGCGGCTTGGTCTTGCTGTTTGTTTCTCGGGTTCTGTTTGGTTTTACTTTGCATGGGCTTTAACCTTTAAGGACGGCTACCTTTTGTGGGCAGTTCAAGTAGCTAGCACATCAAGGATTTGCTTTGATACTGCATGCTTCACAGGGGGTTTCTGCTGCTGTGATGAAATCCTCGATTTTTCAGGATGAGCCCAAAATCATGTGCTATGCATAGGCATATCTTGAGGGTTTTTTTTCGTTATATTGCTGTCTTTCCTTTGGCATTTTACAGGCTTCCTCCAGCAGCTTGTAATTCAGCAACTGAGCTGAGAAGTGCGGGGGCAGTCGCTTCTGCCAACTGAGGATCTCATTTTTTCTTACTGTGGTCTATTGCAAAAACTCCTTGTATGAAAAGGGTCCAATCTTCAGTAGCACTATCTCTTGATCCATCAGTCCAAGAGATCAAGGTTCGTGCATGAAGGGTGGGATCTCCTCTGTCACACCATGTGAATGGGGCTCGCAGTCTGTTCTTGTAAGGATGGTTAGACAGTCATGGTCAATCCTCATCCGGATTGTATTCCACTTCCTTTAAGCTCTCTTCTTCTCCTCCCACTGTGCTACCTAGTGGAGAAGAAATAGGGCTGGTTCAGAAACAGTGCAACGCATTGAAAGGAGATATTAGGATGGCAACGGGGTGAACACAGCAAGCGAGGTGTACGTTGATGAGTCATGTGCCTCGGGAGAGTCTGTTGCAGCACTGCGGGCCAGATTATGGGTGCCTTGGCTGATTATATCTAGTCCGCGAGGACTATATCAGCAGTTTTTGTCCAAGAGGTTTGTGCTGCAATGGACAGCTCTGAGGCAGGCCAGGAGCGTTCCTGGCCACCGGGTCATCATTCGAGCAGAAATAGTAACCTAGTGGGCGTGGCGGCCACCCATGTGTCTGGGGTGAGGACTGTCCAGAGGCTTGACCTCTGTTTCTGAAACAAATAGGTTGAAAGGTTGATTTTAGTTGGTAATCCTAGAGCTGGGGCAGTTGATATCGCAGTCTGCAGGGCATGGAAACAGTCTGCTGTTGTTGCTCAATTAAACATAAGGGTTGGGTGCTTGATGAAAAGCCAGGTCCCCCCAGTCTTCAGGCAATTATTATAAAGGTGCATATTTCTGGATGCATCCGGTAACCATTGCACTACAGTAAGTGATGAGGCCTAGGAATCTTTGTACGGTGTCTTGAGTTTTTGGATAGGGAAGGGATGTGATGGCTTCGACACACCGTTATCTGTAAGGTGTCTGGTTCCTTGGGATATGCAGCTGACCTAGAAACACAACACTCTTGTTCGGCACCATGGAGCCTTGTCCTTGGAACGACCTTTGCAGTGAGAGCAGCAGATGCTGAAGTAGGGATAGAGATTTTCCTTCCATATCATCAGGGCTTCCTCAAGGAGAAGGTCGTCAACATACTGAACGAAGGGTTACTTAGGGTCTGCAGCTATCCATGGGCTTGCAGACGACACCTTCATTGCCTGAGTAACTGGTTCGGGCTGTTCTGGGCCCCTTGGGGTGTACGGGTCCAGGTGAATTGGGACCCCTGGAAGGTAAAAGCAAACAAAATATTGACAGTCTTCTGGAAGAGGGGAAAAAAACGCTGAGAACGGCCATTAGCCAAGATCATAACTGTGAAGCAGGAAGTGAGGGAGGCATCTGGGAGAGAAGAGTGTTCGGGTTGGGGACCACCGGCGTTTCCCCGGATAGTGGAGCAATTAACAGGCCCGAAGATCTTGCACCAATCGGGTATTCTGTGGTTCTCTTTCTTGGACCTCTTCTTCAAGGAAAAAGAGGGGTGTTTGCAATGAGAGATGCAGGCAAGGATTAGTACACTGTGTTCAACAGAGGGATGTCAGTTGGTGTTCGTCAGTCCATCTTCTTGACCGGCCTCTTGAGGGGGATACTGTGGGGGAGTATAGGGTAGGAGGCTCCCTCTTCAGGTACACATGCACTGGTGGGACACTAAGGAAGGAGGCCGTCATCATTCTGGTCCTGTGACAACTCCGCATAGGTGGGAGGTTGGAAATATACAGATGAATCCGAAGATGTAGAAGGCTTGGCTTAAAGACATCATCAGGGCGGAAGGGCCCTTAGTGCACATCGGTAAGTAATTCCATCTTCGATCCCGGGTCTGTAAATTGAGTTTCCATTCCTTTCAGAAGGAGAATAGGATGTTGGGGCCGCATCAGTTGAGAGGAAGTCTGCTCCCAAACGATTAACTGGGCAGGTGTCTGATGGACAAGGAAACGGGATCAATCACAAGTCAGGAAAGGGACCAGCATTAATTGGTACAGTGAGGGGCGACTTTGTATGCGACCCTAACCCATACCAATTTAGGGCTATCAGAGGAGATCCTGGACCTCAGGAGGCAGGTTCTATGCTGATATTACAGAGGTGGCAGCACCAGTGTCCACCAGAAATCAGTGGGGTGACTGCGATAGGTATAGTCACTACACCAGGCCTCCGATTTCCCTCTGCTGCAAGGTGAGGGCATTCAGCCGGCCACACCCTCATTGGGACCCCTCCCCCTGGGGCCCCCCTCTTGGGTAGGGATGTCTGTATTGTTGAGCTTGAGATTGTGCCGGAAGGCGGACTCGGCAGTCTCTCTTAAAATGGCCAACCTGGTTGCACCTCCAGCAAATAGGCGGTTCTCGGGGGCCCTGCGTCCTAGGTTGGCGGTAGGGGACCATAGCCTGATAGTTTTCAGGAGCCTTGGGCAATATTCAACCATTATTGGTTTGACAGGTTGTCTTCTCCCCTTTTCTTTATTCTTGTCCTGATTAACTATTTTGGAAACCTTTACCACGCCAGGCTTCTTTGTATTTGACCCATATAAAAGTTCTGGCCTTGTACCGCCAAGACAAGACCCCTGAGATCATACTCTAGGCATCTCATCAGAGCCCTTACTAACAGGGAACATTGAATCTTATTATGAGTGGAGAATCCTAGATCCTCATACTGCGGACTTAGTCTGGCAGCAAAAACATCCACTGCATCCCCAGGTTCCTGCTGCACATCCTGGAGTGTGGTGGCCTGGTCACTTAGACAAGTTTGTGCCCAGATTTTAAGCTGATCACAAAAGGCCAATCCAGACTCAAAAGAAAATATATCAAGACCAGAAGGGTTCAGATACCTCTGGATTGTGGGGAGGTAATCATCAGAGGTTCTGACAAGCACCAGGGTCTCCAAATCTTTCCAATTAGCCCCATGATCAATTGCCTGGTTTGTGACAACTTTATTAGAAAAATGCATGGGAATTTCATGGGGTCTGGGCAATTTCTGCTAGACTAGGCAATCTATCTGGTTAGGGGTGAATGCAACATACAGCGGAAAGCAGGAGGAGCCTGCCTCGCATTATCAGAGATCGGCCAGGTGCGCGTCTGTGCTTCTGGGGACGGGTGGTGGGGGGAGGTGGGTGGTCTGCTCTCTGCGTGTCTAGATCCCTCACTTTTCTGGGAGAAAGATCTCGCGAGGGCCTTTCCTTCTGCCACAAAGGACAGCCGGTGTGCCCTGGCGAGGGAGGAGGCAATCACTGACATCATCTAAATTGCACCCTTCGGCTTTGGTTGATGAAAATTCAAAATCATGCACGTAAGTAGGGAGACTTTAATGCATGTACTTATGTAGGAAACATAACAGATACCGGTGGAGACTAAGGTGGAGGGAGATGGAGCGGTTGTCATGAGTGGTTATCTATGTCATGTAACCAGATCAAAGCATTTTAATAGCAGATTGTAAGCTGAGTTGTGTCAATTGTGCGTATCTTTGCCACTATAGAACCGCTGTTCAGCCACAGGCATGGATGTGTTACGTGCAAGGAGAGATCTCCTGCCGCTCGACAGGATAGCCAGATCCCGTGGTCTGTCCACTTGGCCCTTTTCCTTCAGATGGATAATTTTCACAGTCCTGGTTACAAGCTCTGAACCCTGCTTTTTCCATTATAATCTGCGCCAAACCCGCCTCGGTGTGACCCTTTGAGGGTTGGCGGGGGTTGAGACTATGGCTCCTCACCTGAGTGACGTGTGGTGATGTATCCAGACTCCAGTGAGAACAGTTTACCTAGCCACCGTGCTGGGGTCTTTAACCTGCATCCTGAGCATTGGGAATCCCCCCTTTCCGGATTGTATCGGTGCCAGGGAGGGTGGGAGGTGACTGAGCTTGAGGCGGCCATCCTATTCCCCGAAACGCCCCGCTTGACCACAACGTGGGTGAGACCACGCACTCGCGGGGTCATCCACTCTCCTATGGGGGATTCTTGGGTGCTTTTAGGGGAGGACTTAGGAAGGCCCAAGTGGGGTTGTCATTCGGTGGTGCCTTCCGCGCCTCGTATAGTCGATTACGCCGGTAACCGGGGCGGGCCTTGGTCTGGGTGGCCAGAGGGGTTGGCGTTTGGGGGGGAGGGGGGGGAGCGGGCTCGCTCAGGGTGCCTCGGTGGTGTGGGAGGGTTTGAGCAGGAGGAGAGGTCCCTGATAATACTGCCCCTGGGTTGAAACCTGGGGATCCAGCGGGCGGGCGGGGGGCGGTATTGGGGGTGGATCTGGTGCGTTTGGGCCATCCTTCGGAGGGCGATGCTTAGGGGCTCCGCAACTCCTACAATTCTCCGTCGTTGGCCGATCAGGATTGGCCTGATTTCCACATATCCCCACATGTCCCCAGATCCTCAGGGCCTCTCGTCGGGCGCATCTAGTAGGGCGGCGGGCGCGAGGACGGGGCCATTTAGAACCACAAGCTCTCATCCGGGACATTGTGGTAAACCATAACAGAGTTTTTTCCTCCCTTATCCTCCGTCCAGTTAGACTTTCAACTTTCCACAAAATCCTTCCTTTTTGCATACCTTTGGCCCCACTAGGAGTGAAGCCTGTGCCATCTCCAACATCGCTTTGTCAGATAACTTCCCTCTGTTGATTGTCCACTACTTCCCTGACATTTTGGATGGCTGCAATCTTCCTTTCTGCGGCAATTCCCACCAACTTGATACATTTTGAAATGCCAATTTTCAATTACTTTTTCCCGTTCTTTTCTACAACAATCGCTTGACGAGTCTTGCCTGAGTTCAGGCCAAACTTATTGGCGTCTTTTTGAAACTTAAACATTTTGGTGCTACTATGTAGTGTGAACCGAGGAGTCTAAAAGTTTTTTCTATGCTTGGGACGAGGTCTCAATCCAGACAAAGAATCTAACCACAGGCCGTGGCACCGGCTGTTGCCCGGATCCTGGTGTGCTCACAAAAAGGATTTTATCAAATAATAAAGATCTAAACTTGTTAAACCAACAATAGTCTCTACCCTTGGTTGCCACAATGTGGGGACGCGTACCGCCCTCCGGGTCTTTGTAAAACATATATGTATACATATAGTAGTGTCCCAGAACAAACCCTAGTGAATTAGTTCCAACCCGGACCGCCACCTGAATATTCTGGTAATACAACGCGATCGTTTGTCCTAAAATAACGGAGAGCTCCGCTTAGCACTCAACAATTAACCTTAGAGACTGTCAAGGTTCCCCCACTATATTTCACGCAACATACCCGGGCAAAGGGGTTCGTGGACTAGAAACAGTGACACTCGAACTACTGGAGAAGTCACATGCAAAAACAAGATCGGGACGTGGCGGGCGGGATCAAAGTTTTCTAGGTCGAAGGTCACTTTGATTGTAAAACCCACCGCGGGAACCAGATACACAAAGCATTACTAAACGGGAGACATCAAATGGCAGAACGGTAGTCCAAGAACTAGACCACATAGATGTATGCAACTCACCGTGACCTTTAGACGGCTGGCAGTCCTCAATTTGATATCTCCGGTCCTTGAGCGCCCCTGGCAGTATTCGGGTCGCTCGGGGGTCGTGGATCACACAGGCCACGCCCACGTCTAGGCGCCAAAATGTTGGGGGTCGTTACCACATTGGGGGATCACCGTTTGTCGCCGGGTTATTCTCAGAATCACGATCAGGGGAACATGTATCGGCCGATAGAAACTGAGTCAGACACAAGAGTTCTGGATCAAATCTCATTCATTTTCCAAGCTGTTCTGCCAAGACAAAGACTTACACAGATATTTGTATGATCTGTAATCTAGAAATCGCAGACGCAGTAGAGGAGAGAGGAACGGACGTATGTTCTATTTAGGCGCTTCTGAATAAATTTTCATTGGTCCAACGTTGTTCTGGGTACAAAGTCTTCTGGGATTGCATAAAGCCAAAACTCAGTCAATTTCCATTTAAAAACGAAACTTCAGGAAAGGGGGGACAATAGCCGAAGGTCACATCTTGAGGAAACAGATAAAAGTGGTCACATCCTGAGCCGCAGCCATCTTAGCTTCTTCATAATTGCTGCATCATTCCCACAAAATGGATTCTGCTCAAGCTGAAATGCCTTATAAGGAGAAAAGCTTGGGATTTCATAGTTATATATACAACACAATATTGATTCAAACCTCTTTACCCTCACAGTTGGACAGTGAGGAGGGGTCAAGAGATGGTTTCTTTAGGATGGGGGTGATGGTCACATGTTTAAATGAGGAATGGAAGATGCCAGAGGTTAATGATAGATTGAAGAGATGAGTGAGGGCTGGGATGATAACAGCACTAAGGTCAGGGATGAGGTGAGATGGGTGTGGGTCAAGACTACAGGTGGTGAGGTTCGATTTGGACAGTAGAGAGGAGAGCTTGTCAGGAGTGACTGGTGAGAAGCGAGTTAGAGGGGAATAATCATGAAAAGGGGTACAGAGGAGGGTGTGGGGACACCGCAGGAATAGAGGTAGGCTGAGGGGACTGTGGGGGTGAAGCTTTGTCTGATGAGATTTATTTTATTATGGAAGTGAGTTGCAAAATCATCTGCTGAGAGGAGAGATGGGGGAGGGGGTACTGGTGGATGCAGGAGAGAGTTGAAGGTGTTAAAAAGTTGGGGTTGTGGGACAGGGAGGATATGAGAGTCGTGAAGAAGTCTTGTTTGGCTGAGGTGAGTGCGGATTTAAATGTGGGCTGTGATTCTTTATATGAGGTGAAGTCAGTGGTGGAGGGGTTTTTTCCAGCGGCGGGTTCGGCAACTCTGGAAGCTCGCCTCAGCTGTTTGGTGGAGTCTGTGGCCAGGGTTGTCTGTTCATTTTGCGGGTTTGTTGTGTTGAGAGGGGCGGGCAGCATCAGAATGGAAGTGATTGTGTGTTGTTGTAGAATGTGGTGGCTGCGTCTGAATCAGCAAGTGGGATATGGTAGAGGAGGGGAGCAAAAAGAGTCAGGAGAGTGCAAGGGTTGAGGTTTTGTAGGTTCCTCCGTGGGTGTGCTAGATTTGGTGCAGGAGGGGCAGGTGGAGTGGTGATGGAGGAAGAAGGTGAGCAGATTGTGGTCATAGATAGGGAGAGGAGAGTTTGAGAGGTTAGATGGGGGCAGAGGGGGTGAAGAGAGGGGTCCAGTGTGTGTCCGTCTGTGTGGAGTGGCTCCAGAGGTCCACTGGGAGAGGCCAAAGGAAGAGGAGAGTGACAGGGAGTTTGTTAGTAGTGGAAGTGGGGGGGGTATCGATTGGAAAGTTAAAATCTCCCATGATAATAGTGGGGATGTCGGGGGCAAGGGAAATGGAGG
>JAODAL010064079.1:0-18905 GCA_025379985.1 Phyllomedusa bahiana
AATCCCAAAAGATACACTCAGCGGAGGAGTCATACACTCTCCTGGCTTCTGAAAGATATTCGGCCAGCGGTTCACACAATGAATTAATCGCTTTCATCTTGTTCTTCCTCATCCAGTGATGAGGGACCCTCACTTACTCTAGTGACAGCATGTGGAATGTAGCCTCAAACAATTTTAAGCCTCAAACACCGGAATTTGTGGCCAGCCCTGGAATTCCTCGACACTACAGACCATCCGGACTGAGTCTTTCCGCAAAGAAACTGCAGGCAATTCAATCCTACATGCTAGATCATCTCATCCTATCCACACAAAGCGGTTCCGGTAGGAGAATTAATTAGATTAAAAAGGAACAATTCTGATTCTGTGTCCTTTGCCTCTGCAGCTGTCAATCTAAATAGCAGACTCCAGCAACAATATCCGAATTGGATTTTAAAAGCAGCTGAGACAAAGATAGCACAAATATCTCGTGAAAGCCTTCTATCTTGTCACAAACAAAAATCTTCTTCTGATCCCAAGATCATTTTCTCTACTTCATATTCTCAGGAATATAAACAGATTTCCAGTATTATTTGTAAACATTTACCAATATTATATAATGATCCTGGGTATTATGAAGTATTGAAACAAGGGGCGACATGTATGAACTCGCCTGCGAACGCAGGTGAACTTGGCGCCGCCAGCCAGGTTCGCAATCGGCATTGCGATGTGTCTTGCGCGCCAGAGTACTTCCAAACAGTCCTTTTTCCAGGCCTGTCGCGGCACACGATATTTGGCGCACTTCAGGGTGCGAACGAAATATTTGGTGCGGTTAATGCGTTTTCTTGCCGCAGATCCCAAACACACAGCAACAACTATGAGACCCAAAATCACACCTGTTCTACTGATTGCTTGCTGTTGTGTCTTGCTTCATTCTGTCCCCTGCAAGGTAGCAGAATGGATGCTGAATTGTCCACAGGCACAGTAATGATGGCGGTTCCTGCAGACCTGGTGCAGTATTTCCAGGTCATGCTGGGACTACATCGTTCTGAAGGGAGTACTATTTGCTCTCAATGTGGCAGTCATTCCCTGTCCGGTGGCTCACCTGCGAGCCCCCCACAGGAGGCGTCTTGCTTTTCTCCCCCAAGCCCTCCTGCTCAGGCTATCCCCTCCGCACCTGTTGGGTCCCCGGCTTCATCTTCGTCCAGCAGTGCGGTGCCACTTCGTGGAAAGAAGAAACATTTTTCTTCTACAGAGAACCGGGTTCTTGTTGAGCAGGTAAATGACTCTTACCTTCAATCTTTTTAATATTGGTTGGGGGCGCATCTTTCAAAGTTCATGCTTTGGTGATTTCTCTGTCACGGCCCTCCTGGGACCACTTGCTCTCTACCTTTTGAATCTTTAAGTACTCAAAACGTCATTCTCCTTTAGTTTCAATGTGATGCTGTCTATTTCTTTTTTGCGTGGGTCATTCAAAGTTTCTTTGGCCTTGCTTTCCTATGCAGGTGGTCACAAACTATGAGAAATTGTGGGGCTGCCCGTCGGAGCGCGTGCCACGGTCCCAAAAAAGGGCAGTGTGGAGTGACGTAGTGGCCAGCGTTAATGCTGTGGGCGTTGCACCATGCACCATGGAGGAGGTGAAGAAGAGGTGGTCAGACTGCAGACAGAAATGCAAAAGACACTTGTCCGAGGCCAGAAGGACAGGCCAGGCAGCCACACTGGATGCCCTGGATGTCCTTATCGCCCGTACCTTTCCGCCTGGACAAGTGGAAGGGATATCTAATCTTGATTTGCTGCAGCTTTCCAGAGGTCATGTGATCTGTTCTCTGGGTGACTCTTGTGTTTCTATTTTCTTGTATGTCTAGAAGTGAGATTAACATGCCACTGCTGTTCTAGCTTTACTTTGTATATTGGTGCTTAGGGGTTGGGTCCAAACCTGCAATACCCCGGGCTATATCCCTTGTCCTTTCACAATGGCAAGTTCCGGCCCCCACCTTGCTTCTCCCTGCAGAGAGCCGGGGGCACATGTAAGTCAGAACTACGTTGCATTATTGAGGCAAAGGCTTTGATAGCTTAGATCTAACCATCTGTCTTTAACACACGTTATTCATTACTGCCCTCATGATGCAACCACTGGCCATGTTGCCATGGTAGCCCCTAGCATGGATGTGACACTAATTTATGCAGCTGAGCCATGCTCTCCCCAAGCTGATATGTTTTAGTGGGATTTAACAATAACTAGAGCAGAATCATAGTGAAAATGATCTATCACTTATCAGAAGAGGGGGTTGTTTGGAGGCCACTACAAGTTGAATTGTTTTTATCTTGTAAGACCAATACGTCCTTGTTGTCCAGGACCAAACCACAAGGCAAGGTGATCCTAACTCTTGACATGTTGTAAACCACTTGTGAGAGCCAATACGTTGGACTTCATTGCCATCTGCTATGGAGTGTGGTTGAGGTGTCCAAATGCATAGCTCCTATGAAATGTCGATGCTTCCTTCACTATGTATTTCGGGGTAGAATATGCAGTGCCCAATGTTAGGCAAAGACTCGGGTGCTTTGTCCAGGGTGGACTTTTTAAAGCCCCTCTTTGACCACCTGTTATTATCGCTACGGTATGGAGGTGGCCCAAATAGCACATTGCAGGCAGCAAGAATCCAGTCTTTTGATTCCAACTTTCTGGCCAAATCTGGGTTTGAATCAACGTCCATTGATTCTGGCATCTGGCTCTGCAAATAGTTTCAACATTCCTGTCTTGCATACAGCTTGCACTGATGGTCTGCCTTTTGCACATTGATTACTTAAAACCAGGTTTGTCGCACGGTTTTGCATGAAACACAATGAATGGGTAGTACCTGAATTGGCCGGTGCCGGCAAACATGCATCTCAAGGGAGGGGCCTGTGGTGGGTGGGGGAAGGGGCTTTCCTCATAGGGAACAAACCCACCTTCATGTAGTTAGTCCGTGTTCACACGGCTTATTTCGCCGCAGATTGGAGCCTTACTCCGCGCTGGATTTGCGCTGCAGTACGGCGCCAATCCGTCGGAGTAATTACGGTAATCCACAGCTCTCATAGAGAACAGTGGATTCCGTCGCTCCTCACCGCTCAGCGAATCTGCCGGGCAGGGAGAAAGTGACATGCACATTATCCACGAGCAATACGCGCCGTGGATAATGGAAGTCTATGGGGCCGGCGGGCCGCACCCACGCCCCTTATTCACGCCGGAATTGCGAGCGTCCGGCTCACAAATCCGGCGTGAATAAGCCGTGTGAACGGGGCCTTACAGTACCCTTGGTCAATATCTCTTACCAGGGTTGCATCTTTCCAGAGTTTGAATGGCGAAGGTGTTGTAAGTGACCCAGCTGGGAAAGAGGTTACCAGCTTCAGCCACCACAACCCAGTGAACCCCTGGCAGGTGTGGTGAAATTTGGTTTTACTGGAAGCATTCACCAGTAGCACTACCCATTGTATGTTTGCATATATTATTGGGGCCGGCCAAAAAAGTGGGCTTAACATTGGTTTGTGATTGTAAACCGTATAGCGTTCAAATGCTTTCTTTGACTATTGTCATCCACGTACAGGCATCATAAACTTTGTTGTGTTTAAGGTTTGGGATTTTGAACATCGTTTAAACTGGTTTACAGCCTGACTAAAGTTTTTCTTCTATTTTGCCTTATTAGGTGCAGTACGGCAGGTGACTGTGCCGGAAACCTCACCCCCACCCTCCCAGTTCCTGTGGTGGTGCGCAGCATCCCAGTGGCAACATCTCCGGCGGCTTCACCACAACTTCAGGCACCGCGCCCAGCTAGTGGGTTGCCGGGCGCTGACAGGCTGGAGAAATATCTCCAATGCAGTGAGGCCTATCAGCAGGTCATGTTGGCCAAGCTGGAAAATATCGATGGTTCCCTCCAGCGAGCGGCTAAAGAGCTTGGGAACATCTCCCAGATCCTAGGCTCCTCCCGGCCAGCGGTGACATTGCCGGTTGGCAGCCTGGTCGATGTAGCACCCACTATATCGCCAAGTGCAACCGCCAGTCCTGCCAGTAAGAGAAGTGACTTGGAGTCTGGGAGTGAGCTGGTGCCGCTCAATCTGAGTAAGCCACGCCTTTTGCCGCGTCCATCACCTCCTTCGGGACCAGCTGCATTTCTAATGGGTGTGAAGGAGGAGATAAGCCGGCCACCTGCAGCTGTGACCGAGGTCCCTTATGATTGTAGCCCCATTCGCAGGAAGGGAATAAAAAGAAGGGCCAAAAGCGTGGCCACCCAAGCCGGACGCCGTCGTCGCTAGCACATGAGGCACCCATGTGAAACATGTCCCAACAGGCGTTATGTTGGTGTCATGTTTTTATTTGGTTTCTTAGAAACCCAGAGGGTTTTTTACTTCTTAATTTTTGAAAAACCATCTTCCTTTTTTCGTTAGGTTAGTGTAGGGACCCATCTGAACTGAGTTCACCTTGAAGTGGTAGATGGGCTCACACACAAACGACCACAAGTGCGTGCCAAGAACCTCACGAACCACTTACTTTCTAGCTCTTCAAACGTCACATTCACAACATGGTAATACATTTCACCAAGTGGGAAGGCAGTATAATTATGGTTTGCAAGCTTCATTCCTGGGTAAGAAGGGACTGCAGTTGGACTGAGTCGGCAACATGATGGCAACAAATGTCCATAACACGCAATTAGTTAAGCATCCATTTGGTTTGGGGATCAATTATTCCCATTTCAGGTGGACCACTAAAGTTATGCCCATACCCACTTTCCCTTCGGCTCCAGAGAAGTGCCTAGCTTGACCACTTGTGTGTGCCTTGGGTCAAAGTGGAAAGTCAAGGTGTTTGGGTATGAATGAATTTCAATAATCACAATCTCCCCCGCCACTTTTCCTAGCAGCGGTACAAGTTTTACACACTGTGCGGGAGTGTCCAATTTGCCCACAAATGGGCTGTGGTGCTCTGGTGTCTTCTTAATTTAAACCAGCAAATTCAGTGCGGTTAGTGTTGCACGCTCGATCGCGTTGTTGACCATGTATCCTTGGCGACGCCAGATACATGAAGCTTGATAATGAAAAAATACATTTCCAAGATAACCTCGGCGTCAACAGGGAGAGCGGGCGTTGAAGGCGACGTGCAGCTATTTTATCCCTTCTTCATTTACACCATGTTTGGCCTGGGTAGTTTGTGCTATGTGTTGAAGGGAGGCTCTCTACTTTGGGCCAAGATCTGTGTGTGGCTGAAGGGGCAAGACAGACCTGTGAGTAATAATTACATCACTATAATCTGCCTGGATTGCTGTCCCGGGAGAGTCGCCCCGCTACCGCACATACCATAGGATTTTAATGATTCTCCTTCCTTGCTGTCTCTGCCCCCTCCTATCTCTCCTTGCTCGTCTATTTCTCCCCACGTTTTACTCGTCTCACATTCTTTACTCCGCCCCTTCACCTCTCACTATCACTTGCCCCCTACGCAGCGGGTATGGATTTGCCGAATCACGACTAGGTCCCCAATGGCATCAATGGTTTTGGCCACTTGGACGTGGGGAGAGCAGCTGTTAGGAGGAATGATTATTTTTGCAGATTCCACAGAGTAATGCGTGTGCGTTAACATACGCCCTTATCCAAATTGCTTTTGTGGTATTTGCCGCGGATCAGACAGTGGAAATGTGGTACCATTGTGCTTTTCAGTGAAAACCGACCCTACCGCCATACCAAGATCTTTGTGAATGAACGTGTCAAAAAGCTCCAGAATAATTGACATTTGTTACTTCGCCCCCACAAGGTGGCCAAATTGACGGATGAGAACCATGTGCACTCCTGGCAGCATTTAGGGTCTTTGGTCGACGGTCCAAATAATGGCTATGGTTGTTCGAGGGTTGTTAAAGAGACACAAACTCCGATGCAATGGCCGTCACCTTGACATGCGGGGACAAATAATAAATGTTACGGCATGCTCTCCAAATCTGTCGCATACGCTCTCTTCAAATGCTGATGAGCTTCTTCGTCCGGGGTTGGCTCAGAACCCTTTCTGCCTGGCCAGTTTGGGGGATTTTTGCAGCGTGTAGCTGTCACAATTTGTGTTGCGTCCTTGCGGTGGCACTGAAATGATTGTAGGGGTGGACTCGGATTATCAACACATATCACATGCGCCGGTGGAATCACCTTTTGAAGTTCAAGCTCCCCATAATTGCGTTATGGCTACTAACAACGGTTGTGCTGGGATTGAAAAATGAGCTATGCGCAGCGTTTTGATCTCACATTTGGGGCTACACAATACGCATTCGATCAGCATGAGTTCTGTAGTGTGAACAAAGCCTGACAAGGGCAAGCACATTATGCGGCAAAAAACAATATGCGCCATAATGTCAGCAAATAATCCCAAACGGGAGCTATGTCCCCTACCTCAAAAACCGCGCAGGGATAATGTTTGGTGCCGACGACTTTTAAAAGTAAATTTTTGGCGCATAACGCTAACTTACGCCGCCATCTTTTTCCAACCCGAAATCCTATAAAGCAAATTGACTAATTACAGTGGAAAGAGAGTAAAATAACACTGTGGTGCAAACTTCATACTCGATCACCTGGGACAATCTGTCGTCGTTAATGGCTGATTCCGCTTGGTCTCGGGCATTTGTGGCGCACTACTGGGGTCAGTGCGCCTGAACTGGCGCATTAGACGCACGGCGCCGCGCCGGTCGCGTCGTTGCCGTGGCGACAACAGTGAGAGCAGGCGCCTGGAGCCATTGCAGGCCACAGAGACTCTATGGACTTCGGCTAGAAAGGTAACAATGCGATATAGGCTTCTTAACACATTTTGGAACATATGAGAAATTCTGCAAAAGTGCTGTAAGGGATTGTTCATGTTGAGTTTACACTCCATGTCACAAGTGCTTCCAGGATCCATTTTGGGGTTTACAGTGTCGTTCCCATAAATGGATTAAAGCTATTAGCATTGACATGATCGCTGCTCTGTATGTGTAAACCTGAGTGGCGTTCTCATGATGGATCGGCGCTGCGCGTATCCAAAGCTCCGCTCCCCTCCGTCTGTAAAAGAATGGACCTGCGACTCTTTTCTATACGGACCAGAGCTGCGCTTTTGGCAACACAAAGCGGAGAGCTGTCATCTGAACGCCTCTGCTTGTTATGCATATACGGCAGTGATTCAACCATTACTAATTGATAGATCTGTCACGGAGGACGACATGTAGGGCCCCAAAACCAGATCTGACCAGCGCTTGTTCACACCGTGTGTAAACTGGGAGTAACAAGCCTTATGGGTTGTCTGCATCTACAGTCATATGAAAAAGTTTGGGCACCCCTATTAATCGTAATGATTTTTAGTTCTAAATATTTGGGTGTTTGCAGCAGCCATTTCCATTTGATATATCTAATAACTGATGGACACAGTAATATTTCCGGATTGAAATGAGGTTTATTGTACTAACACAAAATGGGCAATATGCATTAAACCAAAATTTGACTGGTGCAGATATTTGGGTCCCCTTATCATTTTATTGATTTGAATTCTCCTAACTACTTTTTACTGACTTTCTGAAGCACAACATTGGTTTTGTAACCTCACTGAGCTTTGAACTTCATAGCCAGGTGTATCCAATGATGAGAAAAGGTATTTAAGGTGGCCAATTGCAAGTTGTTCTCCTATTTGAATCTCCTGTGAAGAGTGGCATCATGGGCTCCTCAAAACAACTCTCAAATGATCTGAAAACAAAGATTGTTCAACATAGTTGTTCAGGGGAAGGATACAAAAAGTTGTCTCAGAGATTTAACCTGTCAGTTTCCACTGTGAGGAACATAGTAAGGAAATGGAAGACCACAGGGACAGTTCTTGTTAAGCCCAGAAGTGGCAGGCCAAGAAAAATATCAGAAAGGCAGAGAAGAAGAATGGTGAGAAGAGTCAAGGACAATCCACAGACCACCTCCAAAGAGCTGCAGCATCATCTTGCTGCAGATGGTGTCACTGTGCATCGGTCAACAATAAAGCACACTTTGCACAAGGAGAAGCTGTATGGGAGAGTGATGCGAAAGAAGCCGTTTCTGAAAGCACGCCACAAACAGAGTCGCCTGAGGTATGCAAAAGCACATTTGGAGAAGCCAGCTTCATTTTGGAAGAAGGTCCTGTGGACTTATGAAACAAAGATTGGGTTGTTTGGTCATACAAAAAGGCGTTCTACATGGCGTCCCAAAAACACAGCATTCCAAGAAACACTTGCTACCCACTGTAAATTTGGTGGCGGTTCCATCATGCTTTGGGACTGTGTGGCCAATGCCGGCACCGGGAATCTTGTTTAAGTTGAGGGTCGCATGGATTCAACTCAGTATCAGCAGATTCTTCAGAATAATGTACAAGAATCAGTGATGAATTTGAAGTTACGCCGGGGATGGATATTTCAGCAAGACAATGATCCCAAACACAGCTCCAAATCTACTCAGGCATTCATGCAGAGGAACAATTACAATGTTCTGGAATGGCCATCCCAGTCCCCAGACCTGAATATCATTGAACATCTGTGGGATACTTTGAAGCGGGCTGTCCATGCTCGGCGACCATCAAACTTAACTGAACTTGAATTGTTTTGTAAAGAGGAATGGTCAAAAATACCTTCATCCAGGATCCAGGTACTGATTAAAAGCTACAGGAAGCGACTAGAGGCTGTTATTTTTGCAAAAGGAGGGTCTACTAAATATTAATGTCACTTTTCTGTTGGGGTGCCCATACTTTTGCACCGGTCAAATTTTGGTTTAATGCATATTGCACATTTTGTGTTAGTACAATAAACCTCATTTCAATCCGGAAATATTACTGTGTCCATCAGTTATTAGATATATCAAATTGAAATGGCTGTTGCAAACACCCAAATATTTAGAACAAATCCTCTCCTCCCTCGGCATCACGGACCTGGCCCTCTCCTGGATCTCTTCATACCTCTCTGAACGGACATTCAGTGTCTCTCACTCCTGCACCACCTCCTCCCACCTGCTCTCTGTTGGTGTCCCTCAGGGGTCTGTCCTGGGCCCACTCCTCTTCTCTATCTACACTCTTGGTCTGGGTCAGGTCATAGCCTCGCATGGCTTTAACTACCACCTGTACGCGGACGACACCCAGCTTTATATCTCCGGTCCTGACATTCACTCCCGTCTCTCCCGGATCCCAAAATGCCTATCATCCATTTCCTCCTTCTCCCGTCGCTTAAAACTAAATGTAGATAAAACAGAATTCATCATCTTTCCACAGTCCCACTCCATCCCTCCACCTGATCTCTCTATCACTGTTAATGGCCACACCATCTCACCGGCTCCACAAGTCCGCTGCCAGGGGATAACCTATGCCTCCTCTTTAACCTTCAAACCGCACATCCATGCCCTCACCTCTGCCTGCCGCCTCCACCTGAAAAATATTTCACGCATCCGCCCCTTCCTCAACTCTGACACTACTAAAACGCTAGTCCACGCCCTCGTCATCTCCCGCCTTGACTACTGCAACATCCTTCTCTGTGGCCTCCCAGTTAGCACCCTCGCTCCCCTCCAATCCATCCTAAACTCTGCTGCCCGTCTGATTCACCTCTCTCCTCGCTACTCCTCTGCCTCTCCCCTCTGCCAATCCCTCCACTGGCTACCCATTGCCCAACGAATTCAGTTCAAATTACTAACCCTGACCTACAAGGCTCTCCATGACCTCTCTCCTCCATACATCTCTGCCCTAATTTCCAGATTCCTCCCCTCACGCACTCTCCGCTCCTCACAGGACCTTCTCCTCTGCTCCCCTCTCTTCAGCTCCTCACACATCCGTCTCCAAGACTTCTCCCGTGCTTCACCCACACTCTGGAACTCATTAACCCAAAACATCAGACTCTCCCCAACTTTCACCAGTTTCAAAAGCAACCTGAAAACCCATCTCTTCAGGATAGCCTACAACCCACATTAACCCCACCACCACTACACCGGCCCGCAAGCATGTCTGCCCCACCTTCTGTCTCTCCCCTTCTTCCTTCTAGATTGTAAGCCCTCGCGGGCAGGGTCCTCTTTCCTCTCTGTTTCAGTTACTACTCAATTTTGTCACCATTGTATTTGTTCAATATTTGTTATGTATGTAATTCCCCTTAAATGTACAGCGCCCTGGAATTAATGGCGCTCTAAAATAAATAATAATAATATGACTGTATTCCTTCCACTGTCCCCTGAACTTTTCACATGGGTCAACTTTCTATTCCGAGGCCAGTTTATTGGCTGTCAGTACTGCAGGCATGTCAGCCTGATATATCGAAACGTTCAGTAGAACTAAAACCAGGGCATTGTGCAAACTTGGGAGATTTGTACCCCATATGAAGCTGATGCCACCTGTGATGTCACCAGATCCCGAGTGACTGCTGTGGTCTGTTGCTAGAGCGACCAGTGCATGCTGCCTTGAGGGAAAGCTAGGAGAGTTCAGGAGCTGAAGCGGTCAGTGCTGGCAGTTGCTCTACAGCGACATTAATGTTCAGGTGCTACAGTGAGCAGTGCAGGCAGCCGGGCAGGCGAGGTCGTACCGGTGTAGAGTTTACTGCGGCCCGGCTCTCCTGACAAAGATTAACGGTCTGGAGCTTGTTCAACCGGTGTTGGTAGGCAAGCCATTGAGCTCAAACGGTATTGGGAACCAGCAAACCATTTTGGGAGCAACGCCCAGACACAATCACATAGCGCATAATCAGTTTATTAATGAATTACATACTACCCAACTTTGCATCGTTGACAAAAATCGATTCTAAATTGCGGCTTTTTATCAGCCACAACGCAACTATTTGGCATGACCACACCACACATTTTGAAGATCCACCACCGTTCTCGAAAGGTATATCTCACTACACCAAGATACATAATTTGTCTTGAAGCAAACCAGGTTGGTGCCACCACTCGACAGGTTAAGGACAACGTGAGCTAGGTAGACGCCACATCAGGCCAAGCCGATGCCCCATATAGCCAGTTTGTGTAGCATTACTGTCTGGTATATACCACCCTTTTTGGCCAAGGTGCCCCCCGCTTTCTATCCTGGTTGTGGCACCCTTGTACCCAAGCCGTGGCCCCCTTGTTGCGTGGTTGTACCACCCGTACAGCCAGGTTGGGGCACCTTTGTAGCTAGGTATTGCCCCATGTAGCGCAGTATTGCCCCCATGTAGCGCAGTATTGCCCCTTTGCGGCACGTTTTGACCCCATGACGCCACGTATTGCCCCTTTGCGGCACGTTTTGACCCCATGATGCCACGTATTGCCCATTTGACCTCTCAATTTGCCAGTATACTTTCCCCAAAAATCAATTTCAAAACATACCAATCTCTTCCGAGCATTACATACCCATTGCGCTAGAGAAAAAAAAACATGTTTAGGGGAATTGCTGTTGCTAAATTGGCAGCGAAATCTTTTCAATATGTCTGTGGTCGAGTTGGCTTACAACAATGTTTGTGTTCCTTTCAGAGCAATTTAAGCATAGAATACAGAAGATGGCCGAGGCTGGACGATCTGGGGGTATGTGTAAGACATCTGTAAACACAATACAGGCATCACTTTTGGAGAGTCCAATTCACAGAATGAAGTGTGGGTTCCTGGTGTTTGGGGGTTGGAAACCCTCGCACCTCCAATGAGTTACTGTTTGGAGTGGGGGTATACAGTGCTGCTCTTCATGGAGTTGGATACAGTCCGAACAGCCCCAGGCCACGGGTATTCACTGGGTTGCTCAATATTTTTTTCGAGCCAATATTGCTCTCGAGTTCAAAATGAAATTGGAGCCCAAAACACTTGGAATAACTGTGTTATTTATATAGCACCAACATTTCTCCAGCTTGTCTAGTCCTTCGCGGCGTATAAAGCGCCTCACTATTTACTGGCTACAATGTCTGCAGCCCATGAAGTATGTCTTAGGATCAGTATTTGAAAATTTATTAATTAACTAACTTTAACAAGCGAAAAGGGTGTTCTGCTGGCGTTCAGGGTGATTACCTTCCATCTCCCACAGACCCACTTAGATAAATGTGGGCTCTGTGTGAGGCGGCCTAATGCCCACTGCATAGAGGAGCACACTGCGGCAATTGTTTAGTTGCGCCCAAGTCAGGGTATGTACACGCGCCTCCATCCACACATGGGGAATACACTACGTCGAAATCCCCAAAGAAGCATTTATGCTATCATACATGAAAAAACTTTGAGACTCTCGGTTCACATATCTTGATCAAAAGATGTTTAAGCTGCCCACGACTTTCAACGTGGTCTCAAATCGGGCAGTCCTATCCTATCTTTACCTCTCAATCGAGCCAATCAGGCCTCTCACTGGGTCACCGACCTCCATTATTCAGAGAGAAAAAATAAAAAACACCCAACCTGCAAAGCTGCCCTTCTTATGACAGCCTGTGAGAGTGGGCGGGGACAGAAACCCAAAATGGAAGCACCCCTTCCTTTCCATATAGGTTAAAATCAATGTACACTAAGTATAACGTATCCATCCACACATGTGCACCTTAGTTAACCTTTGGAGTCACATTCCAATTGTGGGTGTGGGAAGGGAAAAGAAACTTTAGGGTGTGTTAATCTTGTGGGGCTGTAGGTAGTGGAAAGTAAGGGGACCAAACATGGTAACGGGAAGGGTTCTCTCCGCCGTCCCTTCCTAGTAGCGAGGACACATGTAAGGAGGCCAAGCTAACCAGTTCATTTACGGACAAGGTCAGGACTTGTGAAATAAATGTTAGACCACTGGGCAGTGTAATACCTGTACATTTTGGAGTCCATGTGGCCAGATAGTGTCGGTGAGGTACACAGACCTGGCTATTATTTGTCTTTGCTTTGAATATGAAGCATCCAGTCCCTCTGCATTATTTGAACTTGGTAGTATGTAGGCGACTTGGATTGAAATGTCTGTGTGTGCGGGTGACACTAGCACATGGGCCTAACAAATGGTGCCTGTTAATTTTTCCACTACATCGCTGTAGTACCTGCGGTTGACCGGCACCAAAAACGCCAACAGCGGGGACGCTTCTCCAGCCACGAACTTCGCCACATTGTGCGTGTTCTGCAGGAGGCGGAGTACGACCGACTGCCGAAGCGGAACATAAACCTTCGAAAATCCGCCATCCTGGAGGAGCTGGCCGCACAGCTCCGGGATATGTATGGGTCGGACCACACTCCTCGTCAAATTCAGAAAAAGGTACTCCGACATGAAGGTCAGGGAGCCGGAGAGGCTAGCGGAGTATCAACGGCAGCCTGACAGTGAGACAGGTAAGGAGGACCTTGAGTACTTCCCCGACATGGCTAATAAATTGTATTCAAAGGTGGACTTCGCAATTGCAATTTGCGTCCATATGTAAAGCTAGCTGTGGGAATTAAGGTTAGGGCTGTGAAAATAGTGCATGTACCCAACACCAGGAAGATATGACCGATCAAAAAAGTCAGCAGTGTATCTGTTCAGATTTGATGAAGGATACTTATCCGCTAGGCAACGGCCCATCCTGAAAATAAGTAATGGAGCAAATATTTCTTTACCAGCATTGAACTGTCTGAACCCAATTGACCCCTGAAGTAGAAAATGTGTCCATTGAGTGCTGTATGTGGTGTATTTTGAAAACGTTGAAAACTCCTGGTACACAATTGCTGCTTCAGACATTCATATTGTTTGAAGAAGGAACATATATTTCATTTTGCGAACCTGAGCGCAGCTAGGGAAAGGTTGGAAACCATGACTTTAACACATGACTATCGCCAGTAGCTCTGCGTTGTATGTAAGGGGAGGAGTTTGACCTGTGTGTTTGCACTTAGGGATACATTTGAAAGCTCAAAGAGCGTGCCCCTTCCTGCTCGAAGTACTTCACCTCATACGTGACCATTGCCCCTAAAGGGCAAAAATGTACAAATCTTGTTAACCTGCAAATGGGAAACAATCGTCTTCCTGCTTGCTCACAATGCAGCAGGCACATTGTCATTATACACAAGGGAAAGAGAGAAGCTGGAGGTTTTTGCATTTTTCGCAATTGTTTGCTAAGATTATCTCCCGAATCTTGTAGTGGCCACAGAAGATCGTTGGGAAAAGTTAGCCCTAGTTCCTCTGTCTCACCACGCAGCCCCACGCCCCCGGCTGAGCCCACCCCAGTTGTTGAGGAACAGCCTGCAGCGTGGTGATGAAAGGCAATTCATTTAACATGTGTACTTAGGTGTGTCTATCCTTTTTTTGGTTTCGAAAATCAGGAAGAAGTCTTCACCCTGGAGCTGGAGGACATAACCCGCCAGGCTCTGGCAAACCCCCCCAGTTGAGTTCTGGAGGCAGGTGCTCCTTGAGCTCAGGGCCCTGAGGGAAAGAGTGGACAACCTGACCCACAAAGTGGATGTGTTGTTGTCCAGACAACAATAAATGTTTGAAATTGTTAAATTAAAGTTTTACAGTTGTAACTTCAACAAGTTTAGACAAATTTATATTGCGTTTGTCATACTCTGTTCACATTACTAAGCCAGGTACAGAGTTCCATAGTTTGAAAGGCTGAATAATGCCAAGACATGCATCCAGTGCCTCTGAATTCTGGAGATTGTGAAAAAGCCACTGATTTTCGCCAAAGGAAGAGCCAACCAACCCCAGATATTAAAGGCTCCTCTCCATATTGCTTTTTTAACAGTTCATTCACATTCAGAAATGGCGAAGCCGAATATGTCAATGTACGTCCGAGCATTTGGCCCAATCGGGGACACTGTAAAATGTTATAGAGTTGGAGTCGAGACATAGCGACGCAACTGTTTGAAAGTGTTTTAGGCAAGTCAACATGAAACGTTCCGCAGATAGAGAGTTCCACTGTCTCATTGCACAAACACTAAGGAGTCCCTTTATCTTTGTATATTTACATATTTTTCAAGGCAGACAAACAGGCTGCCCCCTTGTGCCTAATATAGTCATTGGGATAAATTAGTACAGAGCAATTTCTAAACATTGACCATTAAGGTGGTAACTAGTGTTGAGCGATTTTTATAGACAAAGTTGAAATCGGCAAGGTTTTTATGGTGATCGAAATTTCCAGATATCGATCATTAAGGTTAAAAAAAAAATTTTTCTTGTGCATCATCTATTTTGGTTCGCGCCTTTTTCGGCGCTTCCCTGTCATTTTGGCGGCCAGCTATGAAGATTACAGAATTCTGCACGGGTTTGTGATGTGAGTGCGACGTATGACTGGGATGTGTATATGTTGCGCATTGGCGAAAAAAATCAATTGACCTCGTTTTACATTAGAACAGCGTTTCATGTTTCAGGCCTCAGTGGTCTCTCGCGTTCTCTAGGGATAGGTCCTGCGCTCTGCGGTGTGGCCAAACAGCTCAGCGAAATTAGTCTATTTCTGCACAGAGTAACACTCTAACTATTAGCTGTGACTCCTTCCAATTTAGTTAGATTAGTGGATTTGGTTTGAAAATTTTATGTAGTTAGCTAGAGAATTTTAAAGCTAGCATCTACCGCTTGTAAAATTAACGGCGGTGGGAAGCGGGGGGGAGTGGGAGGGGCCCGCGGGCGAACACAGACAAGCTCTATTATAAAGAAACACCTGGAAAAAGTTCACCAAGACTTAGTGTAGACATTGTAGTTGAATATCTTTATTATTAACAGTTTGCTATTGAAATGTTTTTATGGATATTGGGCAGGCCTGAACTCTATATTGGAATACACATCATTTACTAGTAACTGCAGGTCTATTTGTTAGCTGCAAAACTCCATCCTTTATTATAGTATTACATTTCAGATGGAGTTCATATTTTACCATTACACTGTGACTGTTGAATATATCCACCTGCACTTAAAATTACAATTCCAGCAATTTTGTAGTTCAAGCACAAGGTTGTTTGTGGCCAAAAAATAACGTGTATAGTACGAAAACATAAGTTACGCGTTTTTTGACTTTTGCGAAACCATCAATGTTCATTGAAGAAGCATCTACTTAAATCTTAAAACGAGCAATTCTATAATAATTAGTTTCACAACAGGTGAATTGAAAGGTGCAAAAATACCGTGTCATTTATACCCAAAAACATTAACCAGTACGTGTTTTTGGACTTTTTGCGGCACCCAGCACTGCTCATCTGACGCCGAGCCATCTCACGTATATCCTTTAAACAGCCAATTCTATATCACCAACAGGTGAATTGAATGGTGCAAAAAATACCGTGTCATTATACCAAGAACATAAACAGTTACGTTGTTTTTTTGGACTTTTGCCCAGTCCAGATCTGTTGATAGGACACTTGCAGTTAAATTTGAATCAGCAATTTTTGTTTGATTAGAGGGATTTGAGTATAAGCTGTGATTTTGCCCTTCTTTAATAAGAGACTTTCCAAAACTCTTCCATTCCTTCTCAAATTTTTATCTTTATGAACATGGAGCGATATGCTGGTGTAAGTGAGCAAAGAGGGGGGTAGCACAGGAGTTAGCGGCACTACGAGAGAAGGTTGCTCCTTCCAGTGCTGGCGCGACAACACGCATGCCAGCGGATCGCCAGTTGGGAAACCGTCGGGCCCCCTGTAAAGGGGCCGGGTCAGGCCCTTTTAAATCTAAGAAAACGAACTTCGTCGCCAATTTTTCCTTCAGGGTTAATGAAACCCGCATTAGCGTTTCCCTTCCCTCGTCCTAAAAAGTCACGGCCAAAAAAGTCGTCATCGCTCCGTCCAAAAAAGGGGGGAAGCCCCCCAAATTTCCCACCCCCCTTTTTCCCCCCTTTTAACCAAATTTGCTGAAGTCCTCGGTTGACTAAAATCCCCATTGGGGTAAAAAAGGGGGCCTTTTTTTCCCCCCATTTTGGATGAAGTCCCCCTCTGCCCCCAGTTTTTGTCCTTCAGGGGGAGGAAAAAAAAAACCTTTCCCAAAACCAAAAAATCCCGGGGCGGGGGTTTTGGCCCTAAAAGTTGCTTTCCCTTTGGGGCCTTGGGGTTTCCCCCCGCAGGTTTGGGTTTACGAAAGCAGGACGGCCAAAAACCCTTTAAACTGTTTTTTTATTTGGGGGTTGGGCTTTGGGCCGGAAAATCCTTTTTCCCCGCAAAATTTGTGCGGAAGGCCGCATTCTCGGGGACGAGGGGAAAGGGGGGATGGGGGGGTGTGGTGGGCTCTCAGGCTCGGCGCACGCTCTTCAAAACCGCAGGGATGGTGCAGGGCTTTTTCCCCCAAGGTTCCTTGGTGGGATTTACGTGGGCCCCGGACACCGGCCTTGTTGAAAATTAATCTGCCTTGGAGACCCTCCACCACAAAGGGCAGGGCTGTGGAGGTCTAAGCAACGAGACCGGGGCGCCCGGTGGGTGACAAGAACCCTTTTGCCAGGCAAAGGGGGTGGCGTTTAAAAAGGGGAAAAAATTCCTTTGGGGCCCTTTAAAATCGGTTTGGTTTGGGGCACATCCCTTGCCTGGAATGTCTTTAACCCTTTTTCGTCCCGAAAATTTTTTAAAGAGAAAACCCGGGGCTGGACTGCCGTTTAAGAAGGCTCGAGGTTTTTAGTTCCCCCTTCCCCCCGTTCGCACCCTTTTTTCGTCCCGCTGGCTGCGTTGCAGCGGCAACTCGGCCTCCCCGTCAACCCTTTCATTGTTGACGTGGGGAAAACGCTGGAATTTTTACCTCCACATGCTTTCCCCGATTGTGGCCAGCGCGCAAAGCCAAATTTCGGTACGGAAATGACCCCATGGCCTGACAAGCAGCGGTTGGGGCCCGGGGGGGTTGAACCACCGGGTGGAGGAATGGTTTAAAAAGCTCTGCACCATCCTTTTCCAGTTTTTTAAGAAGGCCCCCAAAATGGTTTAGTGCGGACGATGCCCCTTGGGCAGCATGAGCCTTTTTGGTGATTTTTTTTTGTTTTTTTTTTAAAGATCGTTGGACCCCTCTTTAAACAAAGGGGGCCCGCCCGACGGAGGGGGGAGACGGGAAAAAGTGGGACACGGAGCCTTTCTCTCCGTCAAAACCACAAGGCCGACAGTTTCAAAATTTTCCCGGGCTTCTTTTGGGGAGTGGTTCGGTGGGCCCCGAGCTAGTGCAAGGGGCCAAAACAGTCTCAGGGTTTCTTTATCTCGGGAAGGGGCCCCGGGGTGTGGTTTTAAACTGTGCCCCGGGGGGCAGCGGGGGGGAGGGGGGAGGTATTCCCGGGCACCGATTGTTACCGGGGGTCCTTGACCTTTGGGGGGGAAAGAGGGTATTTTGCCCCCCAATTTTCCCTCCCAACTTGGGGTTCCCTCCCGCCCCCCATTAAGGCCCCAAACAAAATGGGAAAAACAGTTACTGGGGGAGGGCCCCCCTCCTGGAAACCCGGGACAAAACAAAAAAACAGCCTTTCCTTCACACCAAAACCCAAATAGAGAGTAAAATGAGGGGAAAAGGGGAACCCTTTCTGATTGATAAAAATGGGACATCTGTTGCGTTTGGTTCACTTCCCCAAAAAGTCACGGTTGGGAAAAAACATCAGCGACGTGGGGCCCGCAGTTGAGTGCCAAAATAGGCCCTAGCGGGGGAGTGCAGGCCCAAGGGTTTGGGGGAAGCCTAATGGGTGACCCCTTTGGAAAACTTTGTTTCCCCCTCCCCCAAAGCTGAAAAGCAGGGCACCATCCAACCCCAAAAGAGATCAGCTTAAGACATGGTGCAAGAATATCTGCGGGCTCAACACCCTTTTTTTTGCATGTGTTCCGGGGGCCCAATTTGACTTCTGGGATCCAAAATGGGGCGAATTGGGCCCCAGCTGGTCGTCAGCCTTTTTGGTGTTTTTTCTTTCCACAATGCCCGCTATATCTGAGCGGGGCCTTTTGGGACAGTGGTGGGTCCCCTTACAGACAACGCAAACCCGGGCCCTTTTCCAAAAATTTTAAAGTGGTCGTTTTACTTTCATCAAGATAAAAAAAGGCCCTGGATCTCTGATGTTTTTTTGGCCCCCTTTTCCGAGGTCACCGAAATTTGTTGCCCC